>CM071934.1:85224387-85424087 GCA_016081115.2 Rehmannia glutinosa
TATTGCTATTTCGCCGGATCACCTGCTTCGTTAATTTTCTCCTGAAATTGTAGTTCCATAATGTGCCATTATTTGATTTCTCTACTATTCGGAGGTGGGAGAATAACCATTTCCCAATTCGAAATCTTCATATGGTTAACTATTTCAAATCAAGGAAAAGACGCTAGATTGACGACAAATAACTATGGGGTTCTGTGTGAACAATATTTGTGAAAAGGGAAATATATCGGTGATGCTGCCACAACTACTATCATGGTAAAAAATGTAATCCAAGAGTCGTGGAGTTTGATGGGCTTGGGATGGTCACGTTCGATCCTTGGTCCGCAACGTGCATTTCTTGTTGGGGGTTACGTATAGCGATTCTTTGGGGCTTAGTTTGAATGGTAGAATTATATTTTCATTAATTATTTTTTGGTTTGTTTCGATGTTGTTTCAAGTTGTTTTCTTTTATGTTTCTTTTGTGCTTTATGTATTTTCCATTTATTTGTTCTTTTTATTATTTTTGATTTGTTGTGTTATCTATCTCCGATCTTTTTATTTCTTTGTAGTGAATGTGAGATTTTTGTTGTTTGTTATGTCGAGCACTTTAGTGTTGGGAAGGCCAGCGGACGTCGGCGTTCGAGATAGAGAATGAACAAGCAAGCTTCGGCCATCTATTTCACAATCACGCTAAGTTGAAGCACCCAAAAATAACGATGACAATGACAACGACATTCGGAGATTCTACCTCCACTTCCTAATGATTTTAGAGAAATTGTTGTTGTGTAAATCTTTAATGATGGTGTAATTAGTTGAAACATATAAGAAACATAAACAAACATGTAAGAACAATTATGAAAACAGGGAATCATGTGATAAAAGTTTGTAGTAAATTAGTACGATTCTAATAGTCGTGTATTTTGAGTGAGCTTGTATGCATTCAAAATTCGGAAATGTTGAAACTTTAGGAACTCATATTTAAACTCAATCCAATCTTAAATCAATCCACAGAACCATTAATTCCATTAATTAACTTATTTTGTAACTTTTGAAAAACATTATTAAAAAGAAACACTATTAGAAACATATTTTTAATTAACAAAAATATATCTTATATCATAGACCTGAGGGAGTAATTGTCAACCCAAGGATGAGCAAGTTGATGAAAGCAAAACTCCGATTTACATGAATTTTTCGGTTTTTCACGTGAATAAACTCAACATGTTGATGAAATTAAAGAAAGTAGCAAGATGTAGTGATCATAAGCACAATTGAGCAAAGTATAAGTAGGATTACAAATGATAACAAACCAGTGTATCTCAAAATTAAATCAATCAGAGTGCACATTCATCTCCCTAGGAAGATACTTTACTTATTTGATTAGAGACTCAAAAAAAAGTTTGCAGATAGCATAAATCTTTATCCCAAAGCTAAAGTAAACGGAAATATTCACCAAATCCTAGAACAAAGTTGGTATACTCTATATTTTCTTCCCATTGTCCATTGTGGCATACCACAACTGATATTTTCACCATGCAAAAGCTGTGGAATATAATGAAAAGTTGGCTAAGTGAAACATATAAGAAACATAAATGAAACAGGTATGAAACAACAAAGAAACAACAAATATGTTTGAAACAACAAAGAAACAAAAAAAAAATCAACGCAAAAAATAAGCGGAAAATGAGTATTTTTGTCAAAAATCAGCGAAAAATGGGTATTTTTGTTCAAAATCAGCGGAAATGGGTATTTTTGTCCAAAATCAGCAGAAAATAGACATTGTGCAGGGATTGAGTATGGAAAATGGGGTATTCATGTCCTTTTCCCTTTTTTTTTTTAGAAAACAAAATTGAGCAATTTTGTCCATAGTCCTGGCCACATATTTTGAGCCCGCTATCATAGATTAATTCTTATAAAATTTCATCATGATTATTAAGAATTAAAAATTTTTCAAAGCCTCGCCAACCTTCACCCATCGATTTTAATTTTATAACTTTCTAACTTATGATATATCTATTTAATGTAAAATCTACATGATATAAATTGATAAAAAATTTAAGCGGAAGGCTTAAGATTATATCTCCGGCCTTGGCAATCGGATCCACAAACCTCAAGGTGAATAAGAATACAGGATTAGTTGGCTAGCCTTTCAAGACCTTAGTCCAATGAATACTCACAGACTTCTCTTGTAGGCTAGACAACCTTATCCAATGAGATTTTACGTAATGTTTTGTTACATTGATGTTTTCCTTCTTCCCATCAAAGAAGGCTTTATAGGATTGATGGGCTGTTACAATCCCAAAAATCAAGTCCCACATTTTAAAAAATTAATCAACAATTATTCCCCAATTAATTCATAATATCAATCCCTTGATTATGGAAATCAATCACAATTATTTAGGGATTAATTCTCATTTAACATCGACCACAAATTTGAAACTTGACTTATTTAATTTATGGAAACTTGGAATTTCCAACATTCTCCCTCTTGATTGATATGTTACTTAATATGTATCAATTCATAAATGATACATGAAAATATTTCTAAATTCCTTAGACTCAAGTAAAAGAAATTAAATTACATGAACCATAGCGACTGTTCGCCTAATTTCTTAGTTTCACCGCAAGTGAACGACTTAGTTAATAGAAATGATGAACAAGGTCGATCCCACAAGGACTAATAAATTAATGTACTAAGTATTGAAATTATAATAGCACTGTTTTTATTTAGACGATCGAATTGTGATTGTTGAAAAAACTACGAAAATATTCCACCATAAAAATAACAAAGCAAAGAATCACGAGTTAAAAGATCAAGTAAATGAATGGAATCGCATTTTTATTCATGTTATTTCTATAATATTTTTAATTTGTTTGATTTTAATATGTGTTGTTTTTATGTGTATATTTTTGATGTTTTATAAGATGTTGAGTATAAAATGGATTATATAATGGGGGCAAAATTTATTTCTTTGAAATTTTATGGTAAGAAACATGTTAAAACAATCTTGAAATAACAACGTAGAAAAGTCCGAAAATTTTGGTGGGAGCATATACTTGTCTAAAAAAAGATTGGGAAGCGTAAAAACTATCATTGTATCTAGAGGTGGCAAAACCCAGCCCGGCCGGGCAGCCAGTACCAAAGAGGTTTGACTGGATCGCAAAACTTTAGGCCGAAAAAGTCGGGCCTATTTGCCCCTGACTCAAATGGCTCGACAGTAGGGCTGGCCGGGCTTTTTCGGGTCGGCCAAAAAATTTGAACATAGGTTTTATGCATGGGCTTGACTGGGCCAATTATTTTTGTGGCCCGACCAAAATCGGACCGAGCCCGACCTAGTCCGAAATTTGCGAAAACTTGGATGGGCTCGGGCGTCTTTGACTGACCATTGCTAGCTCTAATTGTATACGAAAAATAGGTAATTGTGTCAAACACCCTTTATTTTATCCCTTTAAGTTTGACAAGCCCAATTATTCCAAACATCGACGAATGCTTGAACATTTTTGGGCTCAAGAAACTAAATATTTTTAGATCCACCAAGATTCTAATCATCCTATTTTTTTTTCAAGCGATAGACTTTCATATAAAACTCAATCAACGCGGAAATTACAAATCAAAACATTCGTAGCAAACTTGCTAAGGTCTGCCTAGTTAGCAACCTAAGCGAGGGGAGAATTGACTATACCAATTCAAATCGGTTTCAGAAGTAATAACCAACATGGCCAGTTTGTAACAATGAGAAATTCTCGAGGAGTTGACACCTCAAATAAACAGGAATAAAAAAGATAATAGAATAAAAAAAGATATCTTCGGCTATGGTAGAAGGACTCCAATCTGGCATTTGTTTGGAGTTCAACCTGGAAACCACATCCTCATCATCTAGCCCAATTTCTTAACTTCTTGACACCATGTTCATATGCTTTAAGTTGCGCGTGTCGGACTCCTAGTAGCACAGCTACCACTGGATCATTTGAAGGATCCCTAGTAACTGCCCAAGCCAAAATATTCGAACCAGAGTCATCAAAAATCCAGTCCCCAAAGCCAAACCTGTCTTCATTCTTTACAGTAGCACTGACCACATAAGCATGTGACCCTACTCCTGCAGCAGAATGTAACAGTGCTTCCCTTCCTTTGAAACAGCAAAAACATCAAGGGTTTCATTCATCCCCTTGTCTCTAACTCTAATACATTCCTGCCATTCATTGATAGCCCCCTTCACCACCTCAGTTTCATGAAGAAGTTCTTGTTTCTGAAAGATCCAGCAGTTTCTTGACTTCCATATCCTCCACAAAATAAAGATAGACAGTTGAATCCATTTCTGGGCCATGTTATCTCTAACAATACAGGAAATATCTTGCCACCAACCTCGAATGAGAAGCCATATGTTCATATGTGCCAAACCACTCAACAAGAGCATGTTTCCAAATTTTTTGAGCTCTAGAACTTTGGAAAAACAAGTGTTCCAATGTTTCTCTTTGAAGCCCACAAATCTGACAAATCGGGTCCACCTCAATACCTCTATGAATCAATTGATCTCCAATGGGAATGATTCGATTTAAAGCATCTCCAAATGTAGTGTTTAAGTTTTCCAGCTTCCAGAGCTTTTTCCAGATTTTTCCTCTCACCCTTGATCCACTGCTAGAATCTGGGCAGTCCAATTTTCCCAATTTAATGTGCATCAGCTATTGAAATTAACTAATAGGCTCAACTATAACACACCATTTCAACCCATTCTTTTATTTGTTCTCACTCTTCTTTTGCAGGCCGGTAATTCAAAGATTTTTTGAAATTTCAATATTTCGTTAATTCTAATTTTAAGCCAGCACTCCAATTTAATTCTTGGGCGTCTAATTTGAAATCCACATTTTATTCATTCATCATACATCAACATAACCAAGATTAGTCTTTATTCAATCCCACGTACAAAGGATATTTTTTTAATATGATTGAGTCACTTAAAAATGACTTCCACTGTAAAATTGGCAAATTAAAAACCCATCAACAAATTCTCATAGGGACGGGGATGGAATGTGATTAAGGACACAAATGTAAAAAACACAATTTGGGCTGTTATTATGATTTACGACCAGAACTTGTTATAGTTAATGTGAATGAATCCAATGATATCCTATGGCCTAATCAAACTGTTGGATTTAATGCCATTAAATGGCCCATATTAATGAATGTAAGTTTTAACTTGAATGCTCCTCTTTGATGGCTAAGAGGAGATGAAAGATGTTGAAACCGGGAGATAATTAATCCCTCTTCCTCTGCCATAAATGAAAAGTGATATAACTCTTCTCTTTAATATGAAAAGAAAACGTATAGAATATTATTATAAAATGAGAGAGTTATGGAGTCTTCACACCATCAAAGAAGAGTGAAAAGAAAAGGCAAGGAGGAAGAGAATAATTTGTATTAAGTATTCCTTTGTTCGGGAAGAATTGCTATGGATCAAGGTAAGTATCTATACTAATTCTATGTAATTTGGAATTGTGAAAATTATGAGTTCTAAGATATTTGGGCATTATAGAGAATTGATGAATTTCATGAAAATTGAAAAACTCAAATTCTATAAAAGTTTACATGTGGTATCAGAGCCCCGGTTTGGGACTCATAATTTTCCGATTAAAATTATTAATTATGAATCGAAAAGTAAAATCGTGATTAAAAAAAAAAATCTGCTGCAAATCACATGCATTGGTGAATCTGGCCGTTCGTATGTATCAAATTTCATGGATAATATTTTACCTTGAAGTATGTTGGATGCCATGCCCATTGATATTGGCATTTTCGATGTTCGATGCATGGTTTAATTAAAGATTATTGCTTTATAAATTATAGGATTGTTTGTTAAGAATATTATGGAATCATGATATGATGATGGCCACAAAATTTGCATAACAGGTAGATTGTTTTCGCATGCAAATATATTTTATATGTCGTATGATAAACTATTATTGGAGTATTACAAACTGAGCATTTGTTTGAACTCCACCTTATGGAATTTATATTTGTTTATATGCATACATTTAAGATACGGACATGAATTAAATAATGGTGCATTTATTATGATATTGTATTTAATATCAAAATAAAATATAATATTGTTCATATGAGAAACCAGATAATATGGATACATATAGTAAAGTTTGTACTGTGGTTAAAAAAAATATATGCATGTACAGTGTATGTAATATCTATATCAGAAGTTTCAAATCTTTAATTTGCATAAACGATTGCAAATTTTAGTTAGTGATGGTTCCATTGTTATTCCAGTGGTGTAGTGTATGTTTGAAACTTATATGATAGATAGCTTGTTAGTCACCAAAGTGACCTAGCTGAATGGAAAATTAGACACTTAATTAATTGAGTGTTATTAAATCGTTCATGATTATAGAGATGCCGTAAAAGAATGACATGGTGGTAAATTGAACAATTGAAATTATAGACTATTTTGCTAGGAGGTTGCCCAAAGGTGGACCGTTGCATATAGTCTATAATATTAAAGAGACGAATCATCTTATTTTAGTTAAATATTGTGTATATCCAAAGATAGCATACTTATTTAACTATTATATGCATGATTATCTGTTAAAGAATATTTTGGCATCAATTATGTTGTTTATGTATTTAAATATTGCCTAAAGGTGAACTTAAATACATTCTTAAAGTCTGTATGCAAAGTTTTCTGAATCAACTAAAGTTAACTCAAAACACTAATAGGTGAGGATGTATAAATGTTTGCGAACTTCTTTGAACCTCTTGCAAGATCGGGAAATACGATCGTCAAGTTCAAATGGCTAAATTATCTTTGATTGGTTTGAACAAATCCGATTTACTGCAGGTATTATGGATTTGGACCTTGCTATAGTAATGGATGAAAGGCCCGTAGCTGTTACTGAGACCAGCTCGGAAGCTGACAAGTCTCTATTTGAGGCTTGGGAGCGGTCTAATAGGTTGAGCTTGAACCTAATGAGAATGACTATGGCTGAAAATATCAAACCTCTTCGATGCCAGGGTGACAATGCAAGGGGAATTCATGATGAAAGTAAAAAGAATATTCCCAGTCGAACTTGGTCGACAAATCTATCGTAGGCAACCTTATGAATGAGTGACTACGAAGAAATTTGATTAGTCAAAACCAATTCACGATCATGTAATAGAAATGTCCAACCTAAATGAAAGCTTAAGACCGTGGGGATGGATGTGAGTGAATCATTCCTTGTACAATTTATCATGAACTCCTCCGTCAGCTGTATTTAGTCGAGTTCCAGGTGAACTACAACACCATTAAAGATAAATGGAACTTCAAAGAAATTAAGGCCATGTTAGTGCAAGAGGAAGGAGATTAAAGAAAATAAAGGATCACTCCATTCGCTTCACGATCTATGATGGTGCAAGTAGCGGCAAAGGCTAAAAGGGTAAGAAAGACAAGAAAAAGGATAAGGCCCAAGACGAAGGTTGGCGAGGGTCAAATCCATAAAAAGATTATTAAGTGTTTCGCAATAAGCCAGGACACTTAAAGAAAGATTATCCAGAAAAGGAAGGCATGGTTCGAGAAGAAAGGTATATATTATGTTTATGTGTTTTGAATCGAACATTATAGAAGTACCTAATAATACTTGGTGGTTAGATTATGGTGCCACTACTCATGTGTCTCATATTATATAGGGATTCCGTACGATCCAGCCCATAAAATGTTAATGAGACAATATTTGTTTATGGGGAATAGGATGAAGGCACGGATAGAAGGAATTGGGACTTACGAGTGATCATGGACCTTTGGATGTCACATAGATCTTGAAAGATGTCTTTATGTTCCTGATTGTGCTAGAAATCTTGTTTCAGTAGGAAGACCGGATATGATAGGCTTTCATTTTAAAATTGGTAATGGTACTTTTTCGTTGTTTAAGAACAAATACTTTTACGATTCTAGTATTTTGTTTGACCCACTTTAATGTTTTTTAATCTTGATAGTAAATTTGTTGAATCCAGTATCATGTTGAAAGTAGTATATGCATTAAACGTAGTGCACCAAATGAAAGTTCTGCTTTCTTGTGGCATCAAAGATTGGGTCACATTTCCAAAAAAAAGGTTATTGAGGTTGGTGAAAAATGAAATCCTTCCTCAATTGGATTTTAGTGACTGAGATGTGTGTGTGGATTGCATTAAAGGAAAGCATACCAAAAACACACTTAAGAAATCTGCCACAAGAAACACTCAACTTCTTGAGCTAATACACACTGATATCTGTGGTCCATTTGACGTCCCTAACTGGGGAGGTGAAAAGTACTTTATCACTTTTATAGATGATTACTCACGTTACGGTTATATTTATCTATTACATGAAAAGTCTCAATCAGTGAATATCCTCGAGGTATTCATCAATGAGGTGGAAAGACAGGTTAGATAAGAAAGTAAAAGTAGTGAGATCGGGGCCGAGGTGGTGAGTATTATGGAAAATTCAATGAAAATGGACAATGTCCGGTCCATTTGCAAAGTTCCTCGAAAGTCGTAGTATTTGTGCAAAGTATACAATGCCCGGTACACCTCAGCAAAATGGTGTAGCTGAGAGACTAAATCGTACATTGATGGATATGGTTAGGAGTATGTTAAGTAATTGCTCTTTACCCCTGTCACTGTGGATGCATGCGCTAAAAACTGCTGCATACCTTCTCAATCGGGTTCCCAGTAAGGCAGTTCCTAAGACTCCTTATGAATTGTGATGGTAGGAAACCCAGTTTGAGACATCTTCATATTTGGGGTTGCCCAGTAGTAAGAGTGTATAATCCACATGAAAAGAAGTTTGATGCTAGGACCGTCAGTGGTTATTTCATTGGCTATCCTGAAAAGTCTAAGGGGTATAGATTCTACTGTCCTAACCATAGTACGAGAATAGTCGAGTCAGGTAATGCTCGGTTCATTGAGAATGGTTTAATCAGTGGGAGTGGGGAAGCACGAAAAGTAGAACTTCAGGAAATTCGGGATGAAACTCCTTCACCCGATGTTTCTTCTAAAGTTGTTGTTCCTGTTGTTGTATCATCGTCACACAACATACCAGAACACCAAATCAATATTCAAAACCCACCGAATGAAAATGTGATAGATGAACCGATCACAGTTGAGCAGGAGATTAATGAACCACAAGAGGAAATAGCTTTAAGACGGTCTATAAGGCAGAAAAGACTTGCTGTTTCTGATGACTATGTGGTGTATACTCTTGAGCATGAATGTGACTTAAGTATAGATGAGGACCCGATCTCATTGACAAGCAATGAATAGTAAAAATTCTGAAAAAGTGGTACGATGCCATGAAAAAGAGCTTAAATCAATGTATGACAATAGAGTCCGGGACTTAGTTGAGTTACACGAAAGTTCCAAACGAGTTGGTTGTAAATGGGTTTTTAAAACCAAACATGACTCGAATGGAAACATTGAAAGGTATAAGGCCAGACTCGTTGCTAAATGTTATACTCAGAAAGATGGCATTGACTATAAAGAGACCTTCTCTCCGGTGTCAAAGAAGGACTCTTTAAGAATTGTTATGGCCTTGGTGGCTCATTATGATTTAGAGCTTCACCAAATGGATGTTAAAACCGCTTTTCTGAATGGTGATTTGGAAGAGGAAGTGTATATGGATCAACCGGAAGGGTTTAAAACCACAGGAAAGGAAAATTTAGTGTGTAAATTAAAGAAGTCAATATATGGACTGAAACAGGCTTCCCGACAATGGTATCTTAAGTTCAATGATACCATTACATCATATGGTTTTACAGAGAACACCGTTGATCGGTGTATCTACATGAAAGTCAGTGGGAGCAAGTTTATAATATTAGTCCTATATGTTGATGATATTTTACTTGCTGCTAATGATGTTGGATTATTACATGATGTAAAGGAATTTCTCTCTAAGAATTTTGAAATGAAAGATTTAGGTGAGGCATCCTATGTGATAGGAATAGAAATATTCCGTGACAGATCTGAGATTGTTGGGATTGTCTCAAAATGCTTATATCAATAAGATTTTAGAGAGATTTCGGATGGAAAAATGTTCTGGGATAGTTCCAATACGAGAAAGGGGACAAATTCGGCCAAATGCAATGTCCCAAGAATGATTTGGAGCGAAAAGAAATGAATTCAATTCTTATGCCCGGTGGTTGGGAGTTTGATGTATGCTCAAATTTGTACTCGGTCGGATATCAGTTTTGCTGTAGGAATGCTAGGTCGATATCAAAGTAATCCCGGTATGGACCACTGGAAGGCTGCAAAGAAAGTTCTTCGGTACTTACAAGGCACCAAAGAACATATGCTCATGTACAAGAGGTCTAATCATCTCAAAGTAATAGGATATTCTGATTCAGATTATGATGGGTCTGTTGACACAAGAAAGTCTACATTTGGTTATTTGTTCCTTTTAGCTGGAGGGGTGATATCATGGAGGAGCGGAAAGCAGTCTGTCATTGCTGTATCCACTATGGAAGCTGAATTTGTGGCATGTTTTGAGGCCACTGTTCATGGATTGTGGTTGCGGAACTTTATCTCTGGACTTGGAATTGTTGACAGTATAGCCAGACCGCTGAGAATTTATTGTGATAATTCTGCAGCTGTCTTCTTCTCAAAGAATGACAAGTGCTCTAAGGGTGCTAAACACATGGAATTAAAGTACTTGGCTGTTAAAGAAAAAGTGCGGAAACATAGAGTGTCTATTGAGCATATTAGCACTGATATAATGGTAGCGGATCCATTAACTAAGGGGTTACCACCTAAGACATTTTCTGGTCATGTCGAAAGGATGGGTATTATAGACAAGTCCTTGTTAGCGTAATGGCGTATGTGTATATATATACATAACAGTTATTTGCTCTTTATGTTATGACACTCTGAGCTCATTTATAGTTGAGTTTCTGCTTGTATACATGTATTGTTTTGATGTAATAACATGATAAGTCTTTCTTGAAGACTGTATAGTTGAGGCTAATGATTCACCTCATTAAGGATAATATTAAGTTGGATTGATCTTGTGATACATGGAAGGAATCATGTCAAATAAATAATGTGTGAACGCCATGATCCAATCAATTTTATCTTAATTAAAGATAAGCCAAACTGACATTATGGTGGATTTAGCACATTGTGCACACTTAAAGTTGTGATTAAATCCTCAAGTCATCATATGGGCCAAGTGGGAGAAATGTTGGATTTAATGCCATTAAATGGCCCATATTAATGAATGTAAGTTTTAACTTGAATGCTCCTCTTTGATGGCTAAGAGGAGATGAAATATGTTGAAACCGGGAGATAATTAATCCCTCTTCCTCCGCCATAAATGAGAAAAGCTGATATAACTCTTCTCTTTAATATGAAAAGAAAACGTATAGAATATTATTATAAAATGAGAGAGTTATGGAGTCTTCACACCATCAAGAAGAGTGAAAAGAAAAGCGAGGAGGAAGAGAATAATTTATATTAAGTGTTCTTTTGTTCAAGAAGAATTGCTATGGATCAAGGTAAGTATCTATACTAATTCTATGTAATTTACGGAATTGTGAAAATTATGAGTTCTAAGATGTTTGGGCATTATAGAGAATTGATGAATTTCATGGCGAAAAAGCAAATTCTATAAAAGTTTACACAAACAACCATACCACTTAATAGGCTTGATTGCTTCCATTAGATTAGCCAAAGCTATACTTGGGAAATTAGTCTAGTCCATTATCAAAAGGGGTAAGTTCAAGAATGACCCTTTTCCAATTTTCGGTTACAAGTATGACCTTCATTATTAAAAGAGTTCAAATATATCTTGAAGTTCCCATTATACCCTTTATAGCAAATAAGGAAACATGATTAAATTTGTTCGGATATCACAAAATATGAACACTTTCAGTTTCTATCATCTGTTTCATTCGTGGCATTGTTACACCTACTTAGATCCGATCTCCCATTCGGAGGTTTTAAAAGATCATGTCGGGTTTCGGTAGATAAACTTAACAGTTATAAAATTAAAAGATGTTCGATTCGTATGTTATCGGTTCCAAACTAAGGTTTACAGTGAAAATGAAAATAGTCCATTACGACCATATGCCCAACATGCTTCGTAAAAATTAATAAATCCATTAAAATTCATATCTTTTTGGCCGAAACAAAGACGGGTGAGATGGCTCGCAACACCACAATCGGAAAATTACGCCCCCGGATCGTTTGACGAACAACTCCTCTGTTGTTCAACCTCACCCTCGGGGAATATGATCGCAAGTTATTCGACTCCTTCAGCAAGAATCGGCCAAAGACAACATTGGTTCGTTTCTACTCCTGACGTATAAGTAGTGCAGCCAGGTCCCAAGGGGTGTAAGTGTAAGGTTTAGAAGGGGGTTGAATAAACCTTACCAAATTTTCGATTTAGTCCTTTTAAATCTGAGTTGATTCTACTTTTGTCCTTGATGGACGGTCGAATTAGTCACTTTCATTAGAGTTAATCTCTCAGAGACTCAACGAGAAATTTGTTGATGGAGTAACTCAATTTTGTTGGCTATAATTTAACTCAATTGTGGTTTTATTTTATTGGAAGACTTAACACCCTTAAGTTTGATTAAGCAAGATTTTAGAGCTTGATTTAGTACTTATAAATTATCAAATGGATAGCAAATTTATCAAAGCCAGATATAAGCGATTAAAAATGCAGAATTTAAATCTTTGAAATGTAAATGACACGGTGAAGTTTTTATAGAGGTTGAAGATGGGGTAATTCTTCTACTCCTCTCTTCTCCAACTCTGGAGGAATCTACTAAGTAATGATCGTTTACAAAGTGGTAACAGTCCGGATACAAAGTCTTGATCACAACAGCCGACTTGATCCTGGGGACTCGATCTGAGACGCGCCTTGATCACACACGGTGGCTTCTAAATGCGACTCGGCTTCTTCCAGGGCAGCAACCTTGTTACTACAGCTCACTTGCTCAAGCTCTTTGGATTTGATCACGAAGCCCTCCAAAAGCTTAAGACTTGGTTCAACCTTGAACCTTTCTATAATCCTTCCTGGAATGTAGACCCCTTGTTTTCAAAAGTTTCCTCTTCAACTGATTGAAGTTCTCTTTCCTTCACAGGTGAGTGTTGGATTGATGTACTTCGTAATGTAGGCTTGAGGATTGAGAATGTTTGATTTTTCTAATGTGCTTGTATATCTCACGTGTGTGTCATCCCTTCTTCACAAACAAACTCCTCAGCCTTTTATAGTGAACTTTCAAAAATTTGCCCGTTGAAGAGATAGGCTTATTTTTGAAAGTCACTTTGCAGTCGTTGGCTTGTCTTGTTGCAGTTCTTGGAATTGCCGTTTCCTCGTATGAATTGTTCTTTCACCTTTTCAGAGTTCTGACACGGTGTAGTGCTTCCCATTGGTTCATTCCTTTTGCACGCTTCGACTCGGGGTGAGCACTCAAGAAAGGTGGTATGGAGATATTACTTGTTTAAGTAAATCTCTTGATTTAGGCATCAGATTCTTTTACGATTATCTCGACTTGACTGCATTTCCTTGCTTTCCCAGGTGACTTAGAGTCGACTTCCAATCATTGGATGACTCTTCATCACTTCAACTTGAGACTTGGCTTTTCTTGAGTTGACTTGGTGATGCTCCACTCAGTGCATCTGTTGCTTCTTGAGAGAGTTCCCGTCTACTCTTCTTTGCCATATTAATTGTTTCATAGCAAAGTCTTCCTTCCAGTCTTAATTTGTCTTCTTGCATGTTATGGCGTAGGCGACTTAACTCACTTTTAGACTCTAATTGTTACAATGTATTTTAATACAAGAATTGGGGTGCCAACTTTCTATTCTAAGTTTTACATGGCATTCATCAAAATCTAAACCATAAAATTCCTAACAATTTCCCCCTTTTTGATGATGCCAAAACTTAAATCATTCAAGAATGCAAACAACAAAGATACATACAAATAGTGTATTGACATAGAATGTATGCATGAGAATAGATCATTTTATTGATCATATCATTCCTGTTCTTTTACACAATTTGTTTACAAGGTGTATCGAGCACATATTTGTCTACACGAAAATAAAGAATTTATAGCTTTATTACGAGAAGACTTACATTGTATGTATTTACATAATAAAAATACAAGGGTGGGTGGATAAAGAACACTTCATCTCCTTCATTTGTCTCTTCTTTCATCTTGTTCAGCGTCTTCTTCTCTTCTTCTCTTTTTCTCTCTCATTTTGCTTCTTTTTTTTCTTTTCATATGCCTTTCTCGCAGCTTCATCTCTTCTTAATCTTTCTGTCTTTCCTCCCACAGCTGAGTTTGTCTCTTGTTTTCTTCTTCTAATCTTTTTGCATACTCAAAGATTACTTTTAGCCACTTTCAAATTTGCCACTTGGTCAAGCCCAAAAGAGATCCCTCCTTTCTTTCCTGGATCTACGTGATTCAATATTCTTGGCGGAGAGGCCTAGGTCAAAGCTTCTTCCTCCACTCATCGCTTCTTCCTCTACCTACCTGGGCGTATCTTGTCTGGGGTCTTCTTCTTTCGGTGAGTGACCAGCGGAGTGACCAGTGAGAGCGACCGGTAGTGTCTGGCACTGTCGCCTTCTTCACATAACGTGAGACCCTTTTCCCGATACAAGTCCCAAGCTTGAGCCATAGACATATTTGCAAAGTATCCCTCGATTCGAGCGTTTTAAATTCATCGACCGATCGTGGCTCTGTCCCGACATCCGAGATGGCATAGGTGTCTCTGTCTCTTGGAATGCCTCCATGTTCTTTCAAGATGTTCATCACCCTGGCATCCATTCTTCCTTCCACTTCCTTCATCCCCGCTTCAATTATTTTTCTCTTTTCACCATAGATACAACAGAGTGTTGGAGTGGCGAGTCAATGGGAGTTTTTCGCTTATAATGTCACTTTGATGACGGGACCTGTTGAGGGGTTTGTGCAATCATCAAGGTCACATCTTTTGATCCTTCTCCTCAGCAGATTTTCCTTTCTTTTGTTTCAAAATTTCTCGGTGATTTTCCCTTCTCACCGCTCCTTTCTTTTCAGCTTCAGATTTTGTCTGCTTTAAGGTATTCCTCTTCCCCTTTTTGGCATCATCAAAGGATAGAGGAACCTGTGGAACATCTTGGCAAGCATGAAGTCGAGTCTTCGATGGTTGAGTTCTGCTTCAAGTCTGCTGCGTTGTATGCAACATGGAATTCGGGACGAGTAGCGTTGGATTCTCTTTGAAAAAACTTCATCTCGGCCATGAGGAGGCTGAATTTTCTTGTCATGTGTTCTTCCAAATTTGTAGATCATTTGTATTTTGCTCACGCAGCAGCCTTGATCTCGGAGTGTGAGCTTCATGCATATGCTCAACGTGTTCTCTCGGCTTCGTTTTTGCATCAAGCATTTTCAGCTCTCCACACCGGCCACTTGTTGAACAATGTTCTCAAGTATCTCATTGCTCCACACGCATTGTTTCTTCTTTGTTGCCACCATTCCCGATCCGGGTTATGCCTCTTAAGTCAGCGTGAGATTGGCATCTCTGTTATCCATCGCATATCCAAAGAGGCTCGATGCCTCTCCATCCGTTCAACCTCGAGAAATAGTGCGTTTTGAACACTTCTCGAACTCGGTGATTCTTCTTTGCGGTGATGGCCATACAACGTCAAAATCAAAATCACTGGAACAATGGTGCCTGAATGAAAAAAGCGAGGAGTGGTCTGTAATAGCGTGCTTGTTCGTTTTTTGACTCTTCGTGGAGTTCCGGTATTTCAGTGAAAAAGGAAAAGACTCTACGAAGGATTCATCACCGCCAATCCGGGATCTGTTCGATGATGAGTGGTGCGCGGGCGTTCTTTTGGGAATCAATCATGCTGCAGCTTGAGGAGCCGCGCAGTGGTCTCTTGTTGAGCTGGTCTTGTTGTGAAGTGGACCCGCTTGCGAGCCTGTTTTGTCTTAACAGCCGTTGGTCTCGGTGATTTTTCCATTTCAGAGACTGGTCCTCGGCCTTATCGAGCGTCATCGGACGATGATGAGATTTCCATTGGTGGCTCATCATCAAAGTTAAAGGTTTGACGAGTAGTCTTGGGATCGACTTACTCGTGCTTGGAACACCCGCATTTGAGTCTTTTGGATTTGGCATGGGGATGACTCGCTTCTTCTTCGCTTCTCGATCCCAGAAAAGTGACATCGGGGTTGTCCGGGAATCATGAAGCGCTTATCTCCTTCTCTCGATGGGTCGATTATAGCAGGAGGATGTTCTCTACTTGACCTCTTTACCCGGGAAGTCTCAACCTCCCGTGGGCCTTCATTTCCTCCAAAGAGTCTCTACTCTGCGAGGCCTTGGTCCTCCCTTTCGACAAAGTGTCACCTGTCTTAGGGTCTTCTATAGTGGCATCCATTGGAGTCTCAACCCCATGGATTGCACTTTCATCGCCCAGTGTTAACTCCGGGCGTTCCATCTCGTGCCTCGACGCATCGCCAGCGTCATTAGCCTTCGTGAGTAGTTGGCACCTCAGGTGAGAGAGTCTCAATCGCCTCGAGCTTCGTTGATGGCAACTTGTTGTTCTTCTTGTGTTTGTATTTTCTCTACTTCGCCTCCCTTGATTGTGGAGTCATCTGCAGCATCCTCCGACCTTGCCGCAGTGGAGGCCCCACCGGTGGCACCATTTGAGTGACTTGTAATGGGGTCACTCGTCTCCAAACTCATTGTTTCGATTGATTGTTTGATTGTTGGGGCGGTGTGGTAGCACACCTTCAATAGGGGTTGGCTGATGGGGTCCCACTATCCGGTTTCATCGCCGCTTCCTTTCGCTTTATTGCCTTCGACGAGTGGTTTGGGGAAGTGGTAGCAGCAACATATGGTTATTTGTGAACCACTCCCATTGGATCGATTTCACCGTGTGTTCGAGGACTCTCCTGGTCCTCCATTAGTCTTTGCTCGTGAAGGATTCTTGATTCGTGCAATGCTTGCTGCATTTGCGACTCTTCCGCGGGCGCAGCATTCTCCGATCCTCATCACTCCGAGAAGACATCAAGGAGAGGATGTGTGTGTTACTGTGGTGCGGAGATAGGGCGGATGCTTGCCTTCTCACGTGCCTCGGCTTCCTCGCCTTGCTTTTCTCTCTCCTTTTCCTTGTAAATTTGCAGGATATCTAAGCTTGTCTTCATCAAGTCTTTGGGAGCACGATAGTTAATCCAAGGAAATTTAGCGATTCCTCTTCTTCTTCTATGAACTCGGGCCGTTGGAACCATTTCCTTGACTTACTCAACTTCCATTTCTCCACTCACGCAGACAATTTTGGATGTCCGGGTAAGGTGGAGATAGGATCATTACATCACTATCCGCCCGCAGCGGGGTTCTTTTGTGCTTGGTGTGTGAGCTACTGTTTGTGTCTTTGGTTGCCTCTCATCGACGCCTTCGGCAGAGACTTGGCGTTTCATCAACTACATTTGGAGACTCTACTTCTCCGGTAGTCTCGTATTTGTGCTAGCTGAAAGTCGACTCATTTGGTTTCTCCGAGGTTCGGAGCGCTTGATAATTCGTCTTCGTCTCTGGTTTGTACCGAGGGGAATTTTAAGTTGAGAGATGTTGTCTTGATTCTTGTGCGGGCAGGGGCGTCGGGTGTCTTTTTCGAGGAGCAGGCCGTCGTGGCTTCTCGGTTCTCCTCTTCTTGACGATCGGAGAAGGTATTTGTGAGTCCTTCTCGACCGCCGCTGCAGGGCGGGAGACACGGCTTTGGGGCAGTGACTCTCGGGCTGCGGGCGAGCATGTTTGTTTTTCTTTCTTTGCAAGCGGCAGATCTTTTAGCTTGTTGCAGGGCACTTTCTTCTTTGGCCGGAGAGGAAACAATTTTGTACCTTCGGAGGTCACCGATTCCCCTCATCAGTGTCGGCTCTCTTGGCGTAAGCTCGCTCTAAGCGCCCGGAGAGGTTAGCTCAACATCTCTTGTTAACATGGAAAGCCTTCCCATGTCTAAGAGGGAATCCTTTCACCTCCAATAGCCGCCAATCACAGGCCATATCCCGGGATCCTCCAAATGAGCCATCTTCTTTGAAGGACTTGTTCCCCACGTTCGGCAGAGTCATTGTAGACAAACTCAGCCCAGTTTATCTTCTTTTCTTCGATGATTGCGGCCATTACAATCGGTTTTGCCTTTGATGATTGGTCAAAGTCGCCAAATTTGATGTCGATACATTTGGCAACTATGTCCAACAACTTGTGATAATCCTCCTTCAATGATCTCTTGTTTTGTTGTGTATATTATTTTATCAAAGAAAGTCGACTTGGCTATTTCTTTCCATGCGTCGGCCCAAGTTTACATCGCTTCTTTAATCTCGGATGCTCCCTGCTGGTAGTAAGCAATATTCAGCCAAATCCTTGGCGAGAGATAGTCACCGCTTTCCGTGAACAGATGACTTGATTCCTTCATCGTGAATCTCAAAGCATTCACGAGAATTGTGCGACCTCATCCACATAGGTCATCAGATATTCTAACGTTAGAAACGGTTTTAGTCCTAACGTTTCCAACTTCTCAGCGATTTTCTTCACCAGGGTGTCGTCGGACCCGCTTTACCATAAAGTTTAAATCCACCGTCGAACCGGTGTGGATTTGCTTTCCTAACTTGGTAAAGTCATAAGTTGGTGCCATTTCTCAGGATTATATCAAGGAAAAACTTAGAAATTGATTTGAAGGTTGATAGGGTTTCGAGAGTAGTTTGCCTTTGCTTTTGAGAGAAAGAGATGAACAATTTTTAGAAGTGTGAGAGAGAAACGGATGAAAATAGTTTAAATATGGTTTATGAAAGGACGTGTGGGTGGTTTTTGAATCGTGATCGAAATCAACGGCTTGGATTTCGCACGCCTATTGAGCATTTCATGTCTCGTATTTAATGCGGCAACATTTATATCCAATCATAAGCTTGGTGTGCAGCTTTTGTCTGTACACATCATCATTATCCGACGTATTCTTAAAACATTCCCCGCTTAGTCAAACGATTGCGTTTTTGTCACTTTGCTCATAAGTTATTCAAACTTATCTCTTAGCTCGATTTAACTCTACTTCTCACAGTTCTCTTAGCGACTCAGCCTATCCGCTGACTTCTCGGTGTAGTCGTTTGTTTTTCGATCTGGTGATTTTGGTGATTTGTTTCGGCTCTTTTTCACCCTTTTTCTTTCCATTTCTCTTCTTTGATTCGTCTCGAGTGTCACTCACTCAATTAACCCCAACTCATGTTTGAGTTCTTCAAATCTTGACTCACATAATGGTTTTGTGAAGATGTCACTAGTTGTTTATCGATTTGAGATATATTCCAAGATAATGTCCTTCTTTTCAACATGATCTCTTATGAAGTGATATCGACATCAATATGTTTTGTTCTTGAGTGCAACACAGATTTTGAGTGATTGCAATTGTACTTGTGTTATCACACATGATTGGAATTTCTTTTTCTTCAACTTTATAGTCTCTCACCTTTGTCTCATCCATAGGACTTGGGCACAAAGAATGCCCGCAGCCTATGTATTCCCATTTCACCAGAGGTGGCTATTGAGTTTTGCTTCTTGCTAAACCAGGAAATTAGTCTGTTTCTAGCATTTGACATGTGCCTCAAGTGCTCTTCCTGTCCACTCGCATCCAAAGATAGTCGAGAATCTGAATAGCCAATTAGCTTGAATCCACCTTCCTTTGGATACCATAGGCCTACTTCTTGGCTTCCTTTCAAGTATCTCAATATTCTCTTACCTTTGTCATATGACTCTCTTTTGGAGCAGATTGAAATCTTGCACATACACCTACAACAAAGGTGATGTCCGCCTGCTAGATGTGAGATAGAGCAATGATCCAATAAGTGCTCAGTATCTTGTTTGATCTATGGGCTTGCCATCCGCATCCATGTCCATTTTGACCGATGTGTTCATTGGTATTTTTGAGGAAGACTTCTCCTCCATACCAAACTTCTTCATTAAATCTCTCGGTGTATTTTGTTTGACTTATGAAGGTTCCATCCTTTTCAAGTTTCACTTGGAGTCCAAGGAAGAATGTCGGCTCTCCCATCATGCTCATTTCAAATTTACTTTGCATGAGGTTTGAAATTTTTCCACGACTCTTTGTTTGTGGAACCAAAAATGATGTCATACACATATATTTGAACAAGCAGTATACTCCTTTTGTCTTGAATTCGAAAAATGTTCTATCTACTTTTCCTTTTGTGAATCCATTTTTGGTTAGGAATTGTGACAAGGTATCATACCATGCTCACGGGTGCCTCGCTTCAATCCATACAGGGCTTTCTTGAGTTTGTATACCTTATCTCCAAGAGTCTTCGCTCAAATCCCGGAGGTTGTTCAACATACACTTCTTCTTCCAATAAACCATTTAGGAATGCACTTTTTACATCCATCCGATATACAATGAAATTCTTGTGAGTGCATAGGCAAGAAACATCCTTATAGCTTCCAATCTTGCTACAGGGGCAAATGTTTCATCAAAATCTATCCTTCTTCTTGGCAATATCCTTTGGCTACTAGTCTTGCTTTGTTTCTTACCACGAGCCTTCATCGTTCATTTTATTTCGAATACCCATTTGGTGCCAATAACATTTTGATGCATGTGGTCTTTGCACTAATTCCCACACTTTATTTCTTTCAAACCGATTCACTCTTCTTGCATAGCTTGAATCCAATGTGTGTCATCCAATGCTTGTGACACATCTTTGGGCTCTATTTTGCGAGATAAAGCATGTGAACATAGCTTCTTGTTGAGTTCGATCTTGTTTTGACACCTTCTCTTATATCTCCAATGACAAGTTCGGTGGATGGTCTCTCAGGTTGGAGTAAGTTATTTGGATTCGGTTGACTGCATTTTGTGTTCTTTGTGGTCGACTCTCTCGTAGTCACTTAGCCGCAAATTTTCCTGTTTTTTGAGATTCACTATCTCATCTTCTTCGAATTGATAATTCACTTTCAGAACTTCAAAGATAGGGACTCTTCGTATGGTTGGATGATTCACTTATCACCGACTCTTCAATGTCTTCTCCATTTACATTTGGCTCATCGAATACTACATGAATGGATTCTTACGTAACCATAGTTCTTTTGTTGAGTATTCAGTAGGCTTTGCTTTCGGTGAGTATCCTAAGAAGATACCTTCATCGCCTTTAGCATCAAAGGCCTTTAGGTTGTCTTTGCCATTGTTGTGGATGAAGCATTTACATCCAAATATTCTCAAATATGCAACATTTGGTTTTCTTCAGTCCAAATCTCATAGGAGTCTTTGTCACCGTCTATTTATCATACATCTGTTTTGGGTGTAGCAAAGTTGTGTTGATTGCTTCAGCCCAAAATCTTTTTGGTAATCCTGCTTTGAGCCTAACATGGTCCTTGGCCGCTTCTTTGAGGGTTCTTGCTTCTTCTTCGCAACTCCATTCTCTTGTGGAGTCCTTGCTGCCGATAGTTCATGACCAATACCATTCTCAATGCAAGATCGAGTTATTATTCCATTGACAAACCGGTTCCTCTATCGATCTTATTTTGATAATGGTTTGACTCTTCTCATTTTGAATCCTCTTCATCACCGTGTGGTAGTTTTTGTAGAGTTTCTTTCTTCTTGCACATGAATATTGTCCATGTATATCTTGAGTAGTCATCTACTACCACCAAGGTGTATTTCTTTCCACTTATGTTTGGCCGGTTCCATGGGCCAAATAGATCCATATGAAGTAGATGCAATATTCTTGTTGAGGATGGGCATGTCTTTTCTTTGAATGACGACTTGATTTGCTTTCCCTTTCGACATGCGCCACAAATACTCTCCTTCAGTATAATCGAGTCCGGAAGTCCTTCTACAAGATGACTTTTGCCACTTGTTAATTGTTTTGAAATTCGGATGACTCTTTTTGTGCCACAACCAACTTGATTGGATGTGCTCTTTTTCGGTAGACAGTCTTTGGGTGTTGCAGTTGACCAATCCACTACATACATATTTTTTCGTCTACATCCTTGCAAAGACAACTTCATTTGATTCAATATCCTTGATTTGGCATATACCCATGTTGAATCCAACATTGTAGCCCTTGTCACGAGTTGATCGATGCTCGATAAGTTGAAGTTGAGTCCTTCAACATATGCAACATCCGTGATTTCTAATCCATTCTCTTGATGGATCCAATGCCTCTTATTTCACCAGGAGCTTCATTTCCTCCAAATATGACTTTTGCTCCTTTGACTTCCTTGAATTTTGATGATTTCTCTTATTTCCTCGTCATATGTCCGGAACAACCACTATCCATGTACCAGTTCCTTGGCACTCGGCTGTTCCTTGAACCCGCAATCAAGGAAATTAAGTTTTAGGTACCCATACTTGTATCTGGGTCCCGAGGGGTTAGAATTGTAAGATGATCCAACCAACCTATAGCCAAATGATTTGACTCAAGGGGGTTGCCATCTATCGATTGCCATAATCATAATTAATTCGAAAATTGCTTGGGATTTAGTTCATACAAATTGTCTCTTTTGTCTGTATGCATGCATATGTGTTTTAGCAATTGCCTTCTTTGGGTAATTGTGGTGTTTTTGAGTGTAGTGCCTAGGTGCATATGTGTCGATAAAAGCTCTTATGCTTTTGGAATGGCCTTTCTTTGAGTTCTAGGCCTTTGCCATTTGGGCTTATATTCCATGTCTATGCGCCGATAGTTCACATTATTCCAATCACGGCTTTGATATTTTTACCATTCCCATCATATATATTTCTTCTATGGATTTTCTGGGGTTTTGGTAGCTCGCTTTTTCTTTCTGAGTATTTTTGCTTGGAGTTTTTGAGGACTCGGTCAATCTCTTCTCACTGCCCTTTCAAAGATACTCAATCCGGTCATTTTCCTTTACCTTTGTATCCAAGGCGATTTGCTTGTTATGGTGCTTTTGATTGAATGTGTGTGTGCAACATTTAGAGTTTTGGATTTTTTGGACTCTCTTCATGACTTGAAGATCCTTTTTCCAAAATTACTTTTGAGGTTTGACATAGCACAGAGGAATTAAATCCTAAGCTCCTGTCTTTGTCTCCATTTTGACTCATAATAAGATCATCCAATGATTTAGATGCCTTAGTGAATGAGGCAATAACATTCTTGAGGTCATTCTCCCTCATTTCTATAGCAGCAATTTCTGCTACTAATTTAGCATTTTCACTTTTAAACTTTCATTTTCAATGACTATTTGACTTAGAGTTCTCGGCTCCTTAGTCACTTTGAGTTTTGATTTTTGAGTAGTTTGTTTTTCCTCATTCAATAGTGTGTGTGAGGATTTGATGTGTTCAAAATCTTTCATCATTTTGCTTAATGAATCATAAAGATCAATAGGTGATGAAGTGAGTGTGTCACGCTCACTATCACTAGTGTGTCGAGTTTGTTGAGTTAGATTGTACCTCATCTTCTTGATCTTGTTCTTTGGCCATCGCAGATCATGGCTTCTTCTTCGTGAGTCACTTGAGTAGTCGGCTTCATTTGCTCTCAATCAATTGTCTCTCTTGACTTGGTTTTTTCAGATCTCTGCAGACCCATCATTGCCTTTTTCCTTTCTTGTCTTCTTTCTCTCAAGATCTTTCTTTCTTCTTCATCCCTGTCTTGTTGACTCTGAGGATATGAGCGATCAATGGCATAGTGACCTGGTTGTCTTGATTCCAACATAGATATTCACCTTTTGATCACTCTTTCCATTTTTGAGTTGTCACCCTTTGATACTCAACTTTTGATGATCTGTTCTCTTGGTTGGCCTGTCTTCCCTTGATTTGGAGTGAGTCGAGTGTCTCTCGGAAGATTCACCCTTTCCTCTCTTGTAATTCTTATTAAAGAACTTGTTGAATCTTTTAACCATCGGGCTATTTTTCCGGGTCAATGACTTCTTTAACCTCGGCTCTCTTCCCATCTTTGACAATTAGAGCATTGTTTTGGGTACAACTGTCTCTTCTGGTCTTTTCTTCTCACCAAACTCGTAGGCTTTGAGGTCCGAGAATAACTCATGGTTGGATGTCTTTGATAGGTCCATGGAATGTCTCGGTGCCATGACCTTCATTTCCCATTCAATTTGGAAGACTTTTTAGGATCTTCATACACATTTCTTCTCGTGTATATTCCTTTCCAAGTGTAGATGACTCATTTGTGATTTCAGTAAACCGAGCGTCTAGTTGATCCAGTTTTCCCCGAGATCATTTTGAAGTTTTCAAATTTTTGTACATCCATCGATAATTTGTTTTCTTTGATTTGCTCGAGCCTTCACAAATCAATGTCAACTTGTCCCGCATTTCTTTAGCCGTTTTGCATGATTTGACTTTGTTGAACATGGCTTTGTCCAAGGTTTTGTAAAGGATGTCCTTGGCTACATTGTCCAGGTTGTATCTTTTTTTGTCATCATTTGTCCACTCGTTCTTGGTTTTTCAACCATGACGGTCTAGAGCAACATCTTCTTTTCTCCTTCACCGCAACTCTTCGTCAATTTGTGTTCACCTTTAAGATTTGCAGAGGCCCATCTTCTATCACTATCCACATCTCATCATGTAATGCCGATAGATGAGCCTCGCATACGAATTTTCCAATCATCAAATTCTTCAATAGTGAACATAGGTATGCGTGTCAAATTTGCTTCCATGATAATAACTTTTAATGATAAAGAAGAGTTTTGAAAGTTTAAGTACTAAAGCGGACTTTGAAAAGTTTGGAGATCTAGTTCAAGAACCGGTCGCAGGTTCAATGAACCAACCGCTCCGATACCACTTGTAGGTCCCAAGGGGTGTAAGTGTAAGGTTTAGAAGGGGGTTGAATAAACCTTACCAAATTTTCGATTTAGTCCTTTTAAATCTACTGAGTTGATTCTATTTGTGTGTCCTTGATGGACAATCGAATTAGTCACAAGAGAGTTAATCTCTCAACAGATTTCAAATGAAGTATTTGTTGATGGAGTAACTCAAATTGTTGGCTATAATTTAACTCAATTGTGGTTTTATTTTCAGGAAGACTTAACACCCTTAAGTTTGATTAAGCAAGATTTTAGAGCTGATTTAGTAGATTTATAAATTATCATATGGATAGCAAATTTATCAATGAGATATAAGCGATTAAAAATGCGGGAATTTAAATCTTTGAAATGTAAATGACATTGAAGTTTTTATAGAGGTTCGAAGATGGGGTAATTCTTCTACTCCTCTCTTCTCCAACTCCTGGAGGAATCCACTAAGTAATGATCAGTTTACAAAGTGGTAACAGATCCGATACAAGTCTTGATCACAACGGCCGACTTGATCCTTGGGGACTCGATGAGACGCCTTGATCACACGGTGGCTTCTCAAATGCGACTCGCCTTCTTCAAGGGCCTTGTTACTACTGACTCACTTGCTCAAGCTCTTTGGATTTGATCACGAAGCCTCCAAAAGCTTAAGACTTGGTTCAACCTTGAACCTTTCTACAATCCTTCCCGGAATGTAGACCCTTGTTTTCAAAAGTTTCCTCTTCAACCTGATTGAAGTTCTCTTTCCTTCACGGTGAGTGTTGGATTGATGTACTTCATAATGTAGGCTTGAGGATTGAGAATGTTTCGATTTTTCTAATGTGCTTGTATATCTCACGTGTGTGTCATCCCTTCTTCACAAACAAACTCCTCGGACCTTTTATAGTGAACTTTCAAAAATTTGCCCGTTGAAGAGATAGGCTTATTTTTGAAAGTCACTGCGATCGTTGGCTTGTCTTGTTGCGCTTCTTGGAATTGCCGTTTCCTCGTATGAATTGTTCTTTCACCTTTTCGAGTTCGACACGGTGTAGTGCTTCCCATTGGTTCATTCCTTTTGCACGCTTCCTGGACCGAGCACTCCAAGAAAGGTGGTATGGAGATATTACTTGTTTAAGTAAATCTCTTGATTTCTCAGCAAACGGTTCTTTTGATTATCTCGACTGACCGCATTTCCTTGCTTTCCCCAGGTGACTTAGAGTCACTTCCAATCATGGATGACTCTTTGTCACTTCAACTTGAGACTTGGCTTTTCTTGAGTTGACTTGGCCGATGCTCCACTCACTGCATCTCACCGCTTCTTCAAGAGAGTTCCGTCTACTCTTCTTTGCCATATTCATTTGTTTCATAGCAAAGTCTTCCTTCCAGTCTTCAAATTGTCTTCTTGCATGTTATGGCGTAGTCGACTTAACTCAGCTTAGCCAGCTCTAATTTTTACAATGTATTTTAATACAAGAATTGGGGTGCCAACTTTCTATTCTAAGTTTTACATGGCATTCATCAAAATCTAAACCATAAAATTCCTAACAAATTCTTCAAAGGGATAGATCAATAGTACACTATGAACACATGTTGAACAAAAGCCTTTATTTTATTAAGAACTTAAAGAAAAATTTATTACATCAGTAATCTCCTTTTGGGAGGAGAAAACCTGTTTAGCCTCTCATAAAGGCTATCACACTCTTGTACATAAAATTAAAAAACTAAAGCTGAAGACTGAAAACACTCTGGAAATTCTAAACTTACAACAAAAAGAAAGTTTATTGTTAGAAGACTAAGGGAAATGTTCGATGCCTTTAGCCTTCTGAAAACTCTTGTTTATATAGAGGAATGGGCTGCCTCTATTTCTTGGATTCTCACATCCACTTGCTGAAAGTAGTGGAATACCTTATTATCTTCACATGGCTCGGGTCCCTCCTTGTCCGGTATCCAAGGCAAGTTGATAAGGCTCCAAAGCCTGATGACTCTTCTTTTTCCGTCTTTTAGCTAGATGGAATCTTATGACATCATTGCTAGATGGAATCTTATGACATCTGTTGAGTGACTAACTGTGATTAACTAACTTAGTCCGCCCAGTCAAGGTCTGTGAAGTATTAACTCGAACGTTTTAAAAGGACTAAATCAAAAAGTTTGTAAAGGTTTATTCAACACCCCTTCTAAACCTTACACTCACACCCTTGGGACTCAAGTGGTATCGGAGCGGTTGGTTCATTGAGCCTTCCGCACAGTTCTTCGAACTAGATCTCCAAATTTTTCAAAGCTTGCTTTAGACTTGATCTTTCAAAACTCTTTTATTCAAATAAGTTATTATCATGGAAGCAAATTTGACACGCATCACTATGTTCACAATTGAGGAATTTGATGATTGGAAAATTCATATGTGCTCATCTATCAAAGATTACACGATGAAATGTGGATAGTAATAGAAGATGGGCCACTCCAAATCTTAAAAGTGAACACAATCGCAAGGAGAGAGCGGCAGAAGGAGAAGAGGATGTCGCTCCCCGCACCAACGATGGTTGAAAAACCAAGAGCTGAATGGACAAATGATGACAAAAAAGATATAACTTGGACAATGTGGCCAAGGACATTCTTTACAAAACTTTGGACAAAGCCATGTTCAACAAAGTCAAATCATGCAAAACGGCAAAAGAAATGGGACAAGCTAACCTTGATTTGTGAAGGCTCGAGCAAATCAAGGAAAATAAACTATCATTGTTGTACAAAAATTTGAAAACTTTAAGATGCTTGCAGGAGAAACCTTGGATCAGATGGATGCTCGGTTCACAGAAATTACCAATGAGCTATCTGCACTTGGAAAAGAATATACACAGAAGGAAATGTGTATGAAGATTCTAAGAAGTCTCCCAACTGAGTGGGATATGAAAGTCATGGCCATGAGACACTCCATGGACCTATCAAAGACATCCAACCATGAGCTATTCTCAGATCTCAAAGCCTACGAATTTGAGCTGAGAAGAAAAGACCAAGAGGAGACAGTTGTGCCCAAAACAACTGCTTTAATAGTTAAGGATGGTAAAAGAGCTGAGGTCAAATAAGTCATTGACCAAGAGGAGATTGCACTGATGGTTAAAAGGTTTAACAAGTTCTTCAACAAGAATTACAAAAGAAACAAAGGTGAATCCTCCAGAAGACACTCAGCTCCCTCCAAGTCAAGGGAAGATAGACCACCCAAGAGAGTAGAGCATCAAAAAGTTGAATATCAAAGAGCTGATAATCCAAGAATGGAAAGAACTGATCAAAAGGTTGAAAATCTATGCTGGAACTGCAGGCAACCCGGTCATTATGCCATTGATTGCCCATATCCTGTAGTCAACAAATACACGAATGAAGAGGAAATAAAAGTCTTCAGAAAGAAGACAAGAAAAGAAAAAGGCAATGTTGGCTGCAGAGATCAGGCGAGACAATGTCAAAAGACACAAGCATTTCGGAGAGTAGTGAAGCCGACTACTCAAGTGACTCAAGAAGAAGCCTTGATCATGTCTAATGGGCAAAGAACAAAACCAACCTCCGACGAAGAAGATGAGGTACACTCTAACTCATCACACTCGGATACTAGTGATAGTGATTGTGACACACACTTCATCACCCACTGATCTTTATGATTCATTAGGCAAAATCTTTGAAAGACTTTGAACACATTTCCTCACACACACTACTAAATGAGGAAAATAGCCTACTCAAAAGCCAGAACTCACAGCTGACCAATGAGCTAAGTACTCTAAGTCACATAGCTGATGAGAATAAAAGTCTAAAAATTTGAAAATCTAAGTTAATAGCAGAGATAGCCGCTATAGAAAAGAGGGAGAATGACCTCAAAAATGTGATTGCCTCATTCACTAAGGCATCTAAATCCTTGGATGATCTTATTATGAGTCAAAGAGAATGTGGAGACAAGACATGCTTAGGATTTAATTCCTCTGTGCTATGTCAAGCTCCAAAAGTGATTTTGGAAAAAGGATCTTCAAGTAATGAAGAATCTCAAAAATCCAAAACTCCAAATGGTGCACACACATTTATTCCAAAGCACAATCACAAGCAAACTGGCCTTCATTATAAAGGAAAAGGAAAACAGCCAGTTGAGTGTGCTGAGAGGACAACTGAGAAAAAATCCAGCCGAGTTCCTCAGCAAACTCCAAACAGGAAATACTCTGTAAACAAGAAACAGAGCTACCAAAAGCCCTAGAAGTTCTATAAAAGGAACACATATGATGGGAATGGTAGAAAGTACCCAAGCCAACTGATTAGAATAATGTGAACTATCAGCAAAAACCTATGGAATATAAGCCTAAGTGGCAAAGACCTAGAACTCAGCAAAGGCCATTCCAAAGGCATAAGAGCTATCATCAGCACTCATATGCACCCAAGCACTACACTCAGAGATATCACAACTACCCAAAGAAGGCAATTGCTAAAACACATGCACAGGCATACAGACAAAAGAGACAGCTGTATGAACCTAGAACCCCCAAGCAATTTGCTAAAATTAATTATGATTATGGCACTGATAGATGGAAACCTCTTAGAGTCAAATCATTTGGCTATAGGTTGGTTGGATCATCTTACAATACTAACCCCTCAGGACCTAGACAAGTATGGGTACCTAAAATCTAATTTCCTTGATTGCAGGTTCAAGAAGCAGCTGAGTGCCAAGGAACCTGGTACATGGATAGTGGCTGTTCCAGACACATGACAGGAAACAAGAAAAATCTGTCAAAATTCAAGGAGATTAGAGGTGCAAAAGTCATATTTGGAGGGAATGAAACTCCAGGAGAAATAAGAGGCATTGGATCCATCAAGAAAAATGGATTAGAGATTACAAATGTTGCATATGTTGAAGGCCTCAATTTCAACTTACTAAGCATTGGTCAACTCTGTGACAAGGGTTATAATGTTGGATTCAATATGGGAGTGTGCCAAATCAAAACACTGAATCTAAGGAAGTAGTGTTGCAAGTATGCAAACAAAAGAACATGTATGTGGTAGATTGGTCAACTGCAACACCAAGCACTTGTCTGCTAGCAAAGAGCAAATTGAATCAAGTTGGGTGGGTACGAAAGCCGAGTCACCTGAATTTCACAACTATTAACAAACTTGCAAGAAGTAATCTTGTGGAAGGACTTCCAGACTCAGTATACAAGAAGGAGAGTGTATGTGATGCATGCCAGATGGGAAAGCAAATCAAATCATCATTCAAAGAAAAGACATGCCCATCTTCAACAAGAATATTGCACCTGCTACATATGGATCAATTTGGTCCAGTTGAACCAGCCATCATAAGTGGGAAGAAATACACCTTGGTGGTAGTAGATGACTACTCAAGATACACATGGACAATATTCATGTGTAAGAAGAAAGAAACTCTGCAGAAACTACCTCAGCTGATGAAGAGAATCCAAAATGAGAAGAGTCAAACCATTATCCAAATAAGATCTGACAGAGGAACTGAGTTTGTCAATAGTGTAATAACTCAGTATTGTGTTGAAATTGGTATTGGTCATGAATTATCGGCAGCAAGGACTCCACAACAAAATGGAGTTGCAGAAAGAAGGAACAGGACTCTCAAAGAAGCAGCAAGGACCATGTTAGCTGAAACAGGGCTGCCTAAAAGATTTTGGGCTGAAGCAATAAACACAGCATGCTATACTCAAAATAGATGCATGATAAACAGACAGCTGACAAAGACTCCCTATGAGATTTGGACAGGGAGAAAGCCAAATGTTGCATACTTTAGAATATTTGGATGCAAATGCTTCATCCATAACAATGGCAAAGACAATTTAAAGGCTTTTGATGCTAAAGCTGATGAAGGTATCTTTTTGTGGGATACTCAGCTGAAAGCAAAGCCTATAGAGTGCTCAACAAGAGGACAATGGTTACAGAAGAATCCATCCATGTGGTGTTTGATGAGCCCAATGTAAATGGAGAAGACATTGAAGAGTCAGCTGATAAGCTGAATCAACCAACCATGCAGAAGAGTCCCTATGTTGAAGCTGAAGCTGGAATTATAAATCCAGATGAAGATGAGATAGCTGAGTCTCAAAAACAGCTGGAAAATCTGCAACTAAGTGATGATGAGAGAGCTGATCAAAATAACACAGCTACAAGACGGCTGAATCCAGCTAACTTACTCCAACCTGATGTAAGATGGCTGAGAGACCATCCACCAGAACTAATCATTGGAGATGTAAGAGAAGGTGTAAAAACTAGATCCAGAACCCAACAAGAAGCTATGTTCACTTGCTTCATCTCACAAATAGAGCCAAAAGATGTATCACAAGCTTTGGATGACACGCACTAGATTCAAGCCATGCAAGAAGAGTTGAATCAGTTTGAAAGGAACAAAGTGTGGGAATTGGTTCAAAGACCTACCCATCAAAATGTTATTGGCACTAAATGGGTGTTCAGAAACAAGATGAATGAGGAAGGTTCTGTGGTAAGAAATAAAGCAAGATTGGTAGCCAAAGGGTATTTCCAAGAAGAAGGGATAGATTTTGATGAAACTTTTGCCCCTGTGGCAAGATTGGAAGCCATAAGGATGTTTCTTGCCTATGCAGCTCACAAGAACTTCACTGTATATCAAATGGATGTGAAAAGCGCATTTCTCAACGATTTATTGGAAGAAGAAGTGTATGTTGAATAACCTCCAGGATTTGAGCAGAAGACTCTTGGAGATAATATATACAAACTCAAGAAAGCTTTATATGGATTGAAACAGGCACCCAGAGCATGGTATGATACATTATCACAATTCCTGACTGAGAACGGATTCACAAAAGGCAAAGTGGATAGAACACTCTTCAGAATTCGAGATGGGAAGAGTATACTGCTTGTTCAAATATATGTGGATGACATCATCTTTGGATCCACAAACAAAGAGCTGTGTGATAAATTCTCAAATCTCATGCAAATCAAATTTGAAATGAGCATGATGGGAGAGCTTACATTTTTCCTTGGACTCCAAGTGAAACAGCTGAAGGATGGAACCTTCATAAGTCAGACAAAATACACCAGAGATTTAATGAAGAAATTTGGTATGGAAGAGAAGTCTTCTGTGAAAATACCAATGAATACATCAGTCAAAATGGATATGGATGCAGATGGAAAGCCTGTGGAATAAACAAGATACAAAGCACTTATTGGATCACTACTCTATCTCACAAAGCAGGCCGGACATCACCTTTGTGTAGGTGTATGTGCAAGATTTCAATCTGCTCCAAAAGAAAGCCACATGATCGCAGCGACCAAGAGAATCTTGAGATATTTGAAAGGAAGCAAGAAGTTGGCTTATGGTATCCAAAGGAAGGTGGATTCAAGCTAATTGGGTATTCGACTCATTATCTTTGGATGTAGAGTTGACGGGAAGAGTACTCAGGCACATGTCAAATGCTTGGAAATAGGTTAATTTCCTGGTTTAGCAAGAAGCAAAATTCAATAGATACCTCCATAGCTGAAGCAGAATACATAGCTGCGGGTAACTGTTGTGCCCAAGTCTTATGGATGAGACAGTAGCGGAGAGACTATGAAGTTGAAGAAAAGAAAATTCCAATTATGTGTGATAACACAAGTGCAATTGCAATCACTCAAAATCCTGTGTTGCACTCAAGAACTAAGCACATTGATGTCAGATATCACTTCATAAGAGATCATGTTGAAAAGAAGGACATCACCTTGGAATATATCTCAACTGATAAGCAGTTAGCTGATATATTCACAAAACCATTATGTGAATCAAGATTTGAAGAACTCAAGCATGAATTAGGGTTAATTGAGCTGAGTTGACACTGAAGACTCAAAGAAAAGAGATGGAACATGAAAAAAAATGAAAAGGGTGAACTCTTGAATCGCCTAAGTGAATCACCAGATCGAAGAATCATTGCGTCAAGTTAACTGACAATTTGAGTACCTATGTGCAAAGAGAGAAGAGTTAAATCGGCTAAGGAATACGAGTCATTTATGAGCAAAGTGACAAAAATGCAGTCGTTTTTACTAAGCGGGAATGTTTTTAAGAATGATGTCAGCATAATTATGACGTGTACAGTCAAAAGCTGCACACAAAGCTTATGATTGGATATAAATGTTGCCGTATTAAATACGAGAAATTAAATGTTAATCGGCGTGCAAAATCGAGCCGTTGATCTTGATCAAATTTCAAAACTACCCGCACGCCCTTTTATAACCCATACATATATCGTTTAGCCCAACTTTTCTCACTTTACCAAAACTGTTCATCTCTCTCGAAGGCAAAGAAAGAAATTTTTCTCAAAACCCTACAAATCCTCAAAGTTCATTTTCCAAGTTTCGTTCGATAAAACATCGAGAAATGGCAGCTACTCATGATTTCGTCAAGTTGGGAAAGCAAATCCACACCGGGTCTCTTGTGGATTTGGACGACATGATCAAACAGGTCCGACGACACCTCGCGTGAAGAAGATTGCGGCAGAAGCTAGAAAAGTCTAGATTAAAACCGTTTTTGACGATGGGGTTTCGACCGACCACGTGGAAGAGGTCGCACGTTCTCACGTATTTGAAGTTCACGATGAGGCATCAAGTCCTCTATTCATCGGAAAGAGTTCACCATCACCGCAGGATCCGCGAACATCGTTTGTTCTTGAACGGAATGAGTGTCGGAGATTTATGAAGTCGATGTTAACCTGCCGATGCTTGGAAGGAAGTAGCCAAGCCCGACTGTGCTGAGAAGGTTGTCTACACAACTGACAAGCTGTTGAAGGAAGACTACCACAAGCTTCTGGATATTGTTGCCAAGTGCATTGATATCAAATTTGGAAGCTATAATCATTGTCCAAAACTAAGCCGATAGTGATGGCCGCGATCATAGAAGAAAAAAGAAGGTGAATCGGGCTGAGTTTGTAAACAAATGCATCAAACCAAAATATTAGGAATAAATCCTTCAAGAAGGATGGTTCGTTTGGAGGTTCCCTGGGGTACGGCCTGGTGATTGGCCGGATGATGGAAGTAAAAGGAGTCCTCTTCGACATGGAAAGGCGTTCCATGTAAACAAGAAGATGTTCGGTCTAATCTCTCCGAGCACGAGGAGAGCTTATGCCAAGAGAGCTAACACGAGTGAGGGGGAATCGCTAGCTCGAAGAAACAACGTCTCCTCCTCTCCTCGGAGAAGAAGGCCGCCCTGCAGCCTACAAAGAAGATCGATGCCCCCGCAACAAAGAAAAAGAAAACAAATGATGCACTCGCCGCTGCCAAGTCACCTACCCTACTCGCCGCAAGTGGAGAAGGAACCTCAAATACCTTCTCCGGTTGTCAAGAAAAGGAGGATCGATAAGCCGAGACGGCGGCTCCTCGAGAAAAAAGACAACAACACGCCCCGCCGCCCAGGACTCGAGAAGAAACCATATCCGAGCAGTAAATCCCTCGGTAAGGACTAAAAGAAAGAAGAATCTTCAAAGCGTTCGAGCTTGAGAAACCTATTGAGTCACCACTCGGTAAAATGACACCTGAGGCTCGCCGGAGAAGTAGAGTCTCTAGAAATCATTGATGAAACAACCAAGTCCATTCAAGCCGATCACAGAGGCACATTGAAGACACAATCGCCGTCGAATTTGAGACACAAAAGGCGGTGAGAAAGCAAACTCTCTGTCGACAGGGTTGTATCCCCTCCCGCAATAGACGCCATCGAGGGTGTGGAGCACCAAAGTTTGCTACCTTCAATCCCCGAGCATGAGGGACAAAGGGGGAGAATATGACAAAGATGATGATGATGTGATGATCCTATCCCCACCATATCCGGACATCCAAAATCGCCTCTGCGAGAATGGAGAAAGTGGAAGTTCGAGTCGATCCAGGAACGATTCCAAAGACCGAATTTATTAAAGAAAAAGACGAATCGTTGAACTTTCTCGGATTGACCAATGTGGTCAATCGGATGAAGAAAAACCGCATAGATATCTTGCGGATCTTCAAAGACAAGGAGAAGCAGATCGCGAGAGGAAGTCAAGCTCGTGAAAAGGCCAATATTTGTCCCTTTATCGGAACCATCGATCATACACATCCTCATCTTGACATTCTCTCTAGGAGTGATGAGGATCGGACCCCTTTCGCCGCTGGAAGAATTGCGGATCGAGAAGCCATGCAAGAATCCAGGATCTCGCATGAGCAATCGTTATTGGAAGGACAGGAGTCTTCCACATCATTGGCCTAGAGATTGATCCCGATGGGAGTGGTGAAGCATATTGCCACTGTTGTCGCGCCACCACTTCCCATCTCACTCGGAAGAAGGTGTTAAGGGGGCTGGCGATGAAATCGGGATTGTGGGGACCCCGGTCGAGCCTACCCCTAATGAAGGTGTCTTACCACCGCCCCAACGGTGGCTACTCAAAGGAACCGCCGGAGTCGGAGACGAGTGACCCCATTCCAAGTCACTCGGTGGTGTGCCACCGAGGGGAAACTCCCTCCACTACAAAGAAGGTCGGAGGATGATGCGGTGACTCCACAACGAATCTTGGAGACGGAAGTAGAGAAGGAACAACAAATGAATACACAACAAGTTGTCATCGACGAGGCTCGGCGATTAAGATCATCTCGGTGAAGTGCCAATCGCTCGCAGCCAATGACGCGCTGGTGCGGTCAAGGCACATGAAGGAACCGCCCGGGAGTTAACACTGGCAATGAAAGTGTAATCCATAGAGTTGAGACTCCGGTGGATGCCACCTCGAGAAGACCCCAAGACGGTGACAATGTCGAAGGGGATCGTCCAAGCCTCGCTGCAGCTTGAGACTGCGCAGGAGGTGATGAAGGCCAACGGGAGGTTGAGACTTCGGGGTAAAGAAAGCGAAGCTACGTAACATCCCTCCTACTATCGTTGATCCATTTGAAAAGGAGATAAGTGCTCTTCACGATTCCCAAGACAACCCCGATGTAATCTTTCTGGGATCTGAAGGTGAAGACGAAGCTGAGTCATCCCCTATTGCCGATCCAAAAGACTCGGTGAGGATGTTCTCCAAAGCACGAGTAAGTTTGACCTTAAGGCTACTCGCCAAACCTTTAACTTTGATGATGAGCCACCCATGCAAATCTCATCATCGTCCGATGACGCTTCTTATATGGCCGGGGAGGTCGGCAACTCATATGGAAAAACCGGTGAGACCGACGAAGTTAAGACATATTGAGGCTCGCAAGTCGGGTCAATCTCACAATGACCACCAGTGAAATAGAGTCAATCGTGCAGCTCCCAAGCCGCAGCAGGATCAACTCCACCGGGAACTTCACGAGCACAAGTTACCATTGAGCAGATTCCCGTTGCCCGTGATGATCCGTTTGAAGAATCATTTCCCTTCTCTCTAGAAGTACCGACCTTCTCAAGAATCGCCCGAGATCAAGAACGTTTCCATAAACTCCGATCCCTGTTATTCCAACAGACACCATCGCCCCAAAGCAGACTTTGACTTTGATCTTTTTTGGCCGCCAATCGAGATGTAAGTGACAGTGAGGTTCGAGACGTTTTCAAGGCCATATTTGCAGAGATAGAGAAGATGGAGAGGCACCAGGCCTCATTTGGACATGAGGTGGATAACCGAGACGGAAATCTTCACCGATCTGCGAGGAATAATTGTCGATCCAGGGAATGGTGGCAACAACAAACAGACAATGCGCAGAGAACAAGCACGATACTTCGTAACATTGTTCAATAAATTGCTAGTCCGGGCGGGCCGAGAATGCCGATATGAAGACAAGAATGCAAGAAAACATCGATCGAATGCATGAGTCTCACAACACGAGAGATGCATTTGCTGCGTGAATTTCATAAGAAAGAGCTTTCGGGTAGAGGAGAACATGGATACGAAGTTCACCTTCTCATGGCAAATGAAGTGTAAATACCTGAATCCAACGCAACCCGCTCCGACATGCGGTAAAGATACTCCGCACCGATTGAAGCATAATTCAAACTATCACCGCTTAGACTTCATACTTGCTAGCTTATTCCCGGGGTTCCTCTCTCCTTTGATGATGCCAAAAAGGGGGAAGAGGAATACCTAAAGGCGTTGAAAGGATCCAAGTCGAAAAGAAGGACACAATTTGTGAAGGGGAAGACAATCAAGAAGTAAGAAGAGAGAAGAAGGGAAAATCTATTGAGGGGAAAGGTTCGAAAGATATGATCTTGATGATTGCTAAAACCCCCCAACAAGGTCTTGTCTGGTGATATCATCAAGAAACTCCCGATGACTCGCCACTCCAACACTCTGCGGTACCCACCATAAAAAAAGCGAAAAATAGTAGAAGCAGGGATGAAGGAAGTGGAAGGAAAGATGGATGCCTGAGTTATGTATATTCTGAAACAACATGGAGGCATTCCAACAGACAGAGACACCTATGTCATTTCAGATGTCGGGAACCGAGCCAAGATCTGTTGATGAATTCAAGATGCTCGCATCCGAGGGTTACTTCGCAAATATGTCCATGGCTCAAGCACAGGACTTGTATTGGGAAAAAGGCCTCAAGTTATGTGAAGAAGTTTGCGCAGACTCATCGGTCTCATTCTCACGGGTCACACAAATTGGGAAAAAGAAGGCCCCAAGATAATACACGCCTGAGGGAGGAGAGGAAGAAGCGATGGCGGAGGAAGAGGTTCCGCACCAGACCTCCGCCCAAAAAAACATTGAATATATAGATCCAGGCCGAAAGGAGGGATCTATTGGGCCGGATTCGACGAAGTAGCCATCCCGCAAGTGGCAAGAACAATGCCGAGTATGTGAAGAGGATCGAAGAAGAAAATAGAAGACAAACTCAGTTTGTGGGAGGAAAGACAAGAAAGAAAAAGAAGAGATGAAGTCGCCGAGAAAGGCTTATGAGAAAAAAAAGAAGGCGGTGAAGATGAGAAGAAAAGAAAAAGGTCAAGATGACAGAGTCAAGAAGAGGAAAGAAGGAGGAGGCGAAGGAGATGAAGTGTTGTTTCATCCACCCTTCATGTATTTTACTATGTAAATACACCTTTATGTAAGTCTTCTCGTACATCGAATAAAATTGTATAATTTCTATACTTGTGTAGATATAGAACAACATGGTTACCTTAAGTTCTGTTTAAGCTCGATACACTCTGTAAACAATTTGTGTAAAGAACAAGAATGTTATGATCAATAAAGATTGATTCTATGCATACATTCCGTGATTCTACATGTCGTGACGTATCTTTGTTGTTTAATTATTGTATGAATGTTTTAAGTTTTGGCATCATCAAAAAAGGGGGAAATTATTGGGAAATTATTTTTAGATTTTGATGAATGCCATGTAAAACTTAGGATAGAAAGTTGGCTCCCCATTTTTGTTGTAAATTGCATTGTAATAGATAGGGTGGTCGAGTGAGTTAAGTCAGCTATGCTTGAACATGCAAGAAGACAACTGGAGACTAGAAGGAATACTCCGCTGTGAGGTAGCCGAGTGTGGCAAAGAAGAGAAGACAACAACTCGATCAAGGTGCAAGCGAGATGCGGTGAATGAAGTATCGAGTCCAAGTCAACTCAAGATAGCGAGACTCAAGTTGAAGTGACAAGAGTCATCCAATGATTGGAGGTCGACTTGAAGTCACCGGGGGAAGTCAAGGAAATGCGGTCAAGTCGAGATAATCGAAAGAGATCCGTTGCCGTACGTAAGTCAAGAGAATTACTTAAACAAGTAATACTTCCATACTCGCTTTCTTAAAATGCTCACCCCCTTAAGCGTGCAAAAGGAATAAACCAATGGGAAGCTCGCACGTGTGAACTCGAAAAGTCAAGAATCATTCATACGAGGAAATGTCAATTCCAAGGATCAGTAACAAGACAAGCCAACGACCACAAGTGTCTTTTGAAAATTAGCTTATCTCTTCAACGGGCAAATTTTCAAAAGAACACTATAAAAGGCTGAGGAATTTATTTGAGAAAAGGTTAACCCTTGTTACCTGGAACTTTCAAGCTATTAGTTAAACTATAACCTACTCAAATCATTAAAGTTCAATCCTCAAGCCTACATTACGAAGGAAATCAATCCAACACGCACCTGTGAAGGAAAGACGACTTCAATCAGTTGAAGAGGAAACAATTGAAGAATCAAGGGGTCTACATTCCACGGAGGATTGTAGGAAGGTTCAAGGTCGAACCAGTCTCAAGTTTTTGGAGGGCTTCGTGATCAAATCTAAGAAGCTTGAGCAAGTGGAGCTGTAGTAGCAAAGGCGGTGCCCCGTGAAGAAGGCCGAGTCGCACGAGAAGCTTAATTTGTGTGACCAAGGCATCTCTGCATCGAGTCCCAAAGGATCAAGTCAATTTGTGTGATCAAGACTTGCATACGGGACCGATAACCACTTTGTATATTGATCAATACTTAGTGGATTCTTCCAGGAGTTGGAGAAGAGAGGAGTAGAAGAATTATCCCATCTTCGAACCTCTATAAAAATCTATTGTGTCATTTACATTTCAAAGACTTTAATTTCTCGCACATTACTTTAATATCTCACGATAAATTTGCTATCCAATTGATAATTAACAAAGTGCTAAAACCAAGTATTAAAACAAACTTAACCAAATTCAAGGGTGTTAAGTCTTCCAATGAAAAACATATCACAATCGAGTTAAGTCTTTAGTCAAAACAAATTGAATTATTCTATCAACAACTCAATGAAGTCATTTGAGTGACTAACTCTCCGATTAACTAACTTAGCCGTCCATCAAGGACTCAATCGTGAAGTATTAACTATGAATGTTTTAAAAGGACTAAATCGAAAAGTTTGTAAGGTTTATTCAACCCCTTCTAAACCTTACACTCACACCCTTGGGACCTACACATTATTAATTGTTCGGGATTTTCCCCGCAACTCCCGTGATAGTAAGCTCAATTTCACCTATCTTCGTGCTTCCTCGATACCTTCCAACTATTGGTTGTTGGAGATAATATAGAACATCACAAGGAAAAATATTATCATTTTGAGTGATGTCAAATATTACTTCAACTTCTCGCCATCCTTCTCGACATTTCGGCTCTCTGCTTTGTTTTGAAAAATATCGGAATGCGCCGAATCGTACATTTTGGTCTTCTTTCTTCCCAATGGCTCTCGCCACCATTCTACGTGTTGGAAAGACATCCTTCCGGGCTCAACTCGAGACTTCGACTTTTGTTGAAGACCGGTTGATCTTGTATTTTTATATCGATCTCCTTGATAGCCTGAGACTCCATGATTTCTCGGTAGAACCACCTAGCAAAGTTCTCAAGATTCTTGGGACTTCAATAAATTCCTTTCTCAAGAATACTTCAATGATGTGTATTCGAGAGAGCATAAGATATCTTGTATGTGATCGAGTAAGGTCTGTTCCATTCTTTCATCAAATCTTCTCTTTTGAAATATTGATGAAGGGTTAGGACTCTGTTGAAATCTCGATCTCCCAAATTGTATGCAATTTCTAGGATAGACATTAAATGCCAATTTTCCAGCATACAAATTTCCTGTAACCGCTCCAAGGCATGAATCCTTGAGATTTGAGATTCGCTTATCAAATATAGCCAGGTTGAGTGGCGAATCTATTATTTCTTTGAATGTTGCTTTAATAATGACTCTTATGGCTCCGATATGAATCCATGAGAGTGTATTTGCAACTTCTCTTTTAACTCTACTTTTGATCTCCTGGATTTCTCTAATAGGGACCAACTGTATCTCGATCAGGTTCCCGGTAAACTCCATCGGAATGGCAAATTCTCCGGTTGTTTCCCTGTGGATAATTTGGTGTTTTCTATTATGAAAATTAATCTTATCCAAAGCTTTTTCCATCGCTCCAATTGTAAATCCATCATAGATTTGAAGCTTTGGATCTTCCTTCATAATTCTCATAAGAGTCTTATGAGACACCGTAGTGTGAGAGAGGTATCCTGACATATCCTCCCTGACCGTCTGTTGAAGAATTTCTTCTTCACTCTAATTCTGAACTGGATTCACTTCCATCATCATTATAGATCTCTTCTTCATAGATGCTTTCATCTGAGGGAATATCCTCAAATTGATACATATGTATTAAATCCTGATAATAGACAGCTTCTTCAATTTCTGGGGTAGCTTTGAACTGTCTAACTCCTCGTTTTTGATTGTCTGGGCAATCTGTTGAGATATGCCCTCTTGCTCCGCATGTCCAGGAATTACAGTCTTTGAAACTTTCATTTGCTCTGGTATGAGCACGCCTGAAAGTTCTTCTTCTCGGATTTCTCGCTAGTACTTGCTTGATTAGAACCTCGATGATGAGGCTCTACTCCTACTTGGTGCTAGTCTTTGCCCCGATTTATAACCGGGCCTTTTGTTTTTACTAACCTTCTAGGTCTCCATGAAGACCGCTCCTTTTCTTCTTTGCTTCCTCGGCGGTATGGATGGCTTCTCGCCCTTCTTTTTCTTCTTGGCCGCTTGTTGACTTCCCACAACTGTTGGGATATCATCGTCTACGCAACATAGAGGAACTGCTTTGTTAATTCCTCGTAATCTCTTGTAATTCCTATATAGAGCTGCTTGGTAACACCATTCAGATAACTTGGCCTTTAAGAAAGACATTCTTCTGGCCACTGTATCTAATTCTGCTCCATCCTTGTATTCCCTGATAAGCATTTCTCTCCAGGGACTCGGAATCTCAAAGAATAGCTGTGAAGCTTCCATTTCTACAATTTTGGATTTCCACCGGTATTCGGTGAACAACTTGATATATTCGTCAATATGACAAATATCATGTAACTTCGAGCTATAGAGGGCTTGTTTATATCTTTTTCTTTTTTCATCCTCTAATCCCTCAAAATAACCTGTGCCGATAAACTGGATTTTGAATAGTTTTGCCATATCATCGACAATTCCTTTCAGTGATTCTCCTGATGTGACTGTGTTCTTCGTACTTGCATCGGTCATATCCCAGGCAATCTTTACAGATCCCTCAATACTCATTTCAAGGAGTAAAATGAAGGAATCTTTCGTAAGATCAAGGGTACCTGTTGCAATCTTCATTGCTGATGCCCATTCATCAATAAGGACTTCTCGATTTTTGAAATCTGGGATATCCAGATTTAAAATCAACCCATATGGATGTATCGGATCTAGATGCGATCTTCCATAAGGCGTCTGGTTAATATTTGGCCTTCTAGGGGGTACTCGAGTTCCTGCAAGAGGTGGTCGAGCTCCTGTTCCTGAAAGTGTTTCACTTCCCGTTGTGAAATCTCCAACATGATGTATTCTCTCATCTCGGTTTCCCAGATTAGAACATGCACTTTCCTCAACATTGGGATTAACTGGTGGTGGCGGTGGAGGAATTGGTCTACCTTGTGGATCATAGGTAACCAAAGCTGATCCATCTCCTGCGTTCATCTTTAAATCTACAATTCCTAATCATGCGAAGGATTCTGCAAGGTCATGTAGATCTTTAAGATTCATCTTTTCCATATCTATCTTATTAATTTATGATGGATTTTCCTTTGATGATAGCAATAAGCTTTTCATCGTCCGTCATTTTTCGTACCACTTTGGTTGGTTTCCCCTTTTGATGTAAATAGGGTACTGTCCCGAAATCGATACGCTTCTTTCCTCCAGAAGAACTCGGTTTGTCCTCCAAGTTCTTGATTCGTTTCTGAATATCATGAAGGATTTCAAGAGTTTCCTTCTAATATTTCACCATCGTCTCCATCTGGTTTTGGATCTGATGAACTTGTATAGGTAAATGAATATGGCGGTTGCCATAATTCTGCACCGTCTTCTGGACTTCTCTAATATCTTTGGAGATATTAGATGTGTCCGGAAGTATCTCGTTCCATTCTGGTACTCCATCAGAAATCATTATTCTGATGGGCATTCTCATGGACTGCTTCTTGGCGATTCATCAGATCGACATATATTATCTGGTTTACTGTTAAGAAACTCAAGTAATATGCCGTTTTCTTTTGGCAGTGTCTCAAGGTTTCCCTATCGGCCCCTGCACGTTCCTTTTCATCATATTGGTTGCTAATATGCTATCTTGTCTTGGTGATCTTGTGCGTACATCGTCAAAATTTGACGATAAGTCCTGTAAGGTGTACATCTTGGACAAATGTCCAGATCCATATACTCGGAGTAATTTCTCCTCACCAAATGTTAATTACATAAATATAATAAATTTAACTAAAAGTTCTTAATAAACCTAGGCTCTGATACAATTTTTACGGCTCCTAAAACCTTTAAAAACCATTAGTTTACCTTCAACCTTGTATAAAGGGTATTTTGGGGTTTTATCAAATAAAAGGGCTATTTTTGAAACTTTTGAATAAGTAAAGAGGCTATTCTTAACCTTTTTCCTTATCAAAAAGCAACCAACCGAAGACTAAGAATCTCAAAATAACTCCGAGCCTCTTGATATTTTGCGTGCCGCATCCAAGAAAGTATACAATTTGGAGATGTCCAGATAAATTAGCAATTCAAGCACAATTTGAAGGCTGAAAGTAAACAGGGCCTTAGAAATAGTCAGACTAACCATTGTATTTGAACTACTCTTTTCGAGTAGTAGATTTTGACCAATTAAACATTTAATAATTAAATAAGTGAATAAAAATTCCCTAATTACAATCACTATATAACTATTAAGTAAACATGTTTTTAAAATATAATTATTGTTTGTAATTTTTTAATTTTATTATGTTTCCTTTTATTTTTCTCCTTTTGGCATGAGTGAGGGTAGCTACTATGCTCCGAGGTAGTCAAACGCTTGAGAACATTGATCCTTTCCTTCATTTTTGGATCATTCCACATTGTTTGGAACAGTGATATCAAATTATAAGACAATTAGAGATTACAATGGATGGGGTACGTATCCACGCATGTAAGGATATTCATACCTAAACTCTATAATATTAGCAGTACTACTAATACCCGTTCCAAACCCATCCAAGAAGTTACTCCCAAATTAATTTTTTGGTACCCTCATAATACCCGTACCCGTCCAATATTCATTATTTATATAAAATTTATAATTATAAATTATTGAAACATCAATTTAAATAGGCAATCTATCAAAAATCAGTTATTAGAAAAGAAAATGTCTAATACGTTAAATTCTTCATAATAGTAACAGTTTATAATGTTAAATTTTCAAGTCAATACATACTACCATCATTATTAACTAAATAAAAATCAACAATAAATACAAATAAAAATCCTTGTTAGGCTTACAAAAAAAATTATTATGCCAAGTGAAATAGGTGAGTGTTACTTATTAGTTATTAGATGGAAGATAATATATATATATATATATATATATATATGGGCAGGGTTATATGAGACTCATGCCTTATGTAAGTACGTAGGACCAAATCTGAACCACAAATCAAACAATTTCAATGGCTAATATTAAAGATGCATAAAATATATAAAACACCTAATTAAATAATATAGGGGTATATTAGTCCAAAGCAAACAATCAAATCCCATGAAAATAGGAGCAGTTACCCACAATATATCTTACCATTTAAAATAAAATCAAAATCACGAAATTATCTCAAAGTCTTCTCCTTCACCAAGACGTTTGCTACCTCTGTAAATTGTTCCACTAAAATCTGGAGGAAAAAAAAACGTCTGCCACCTCTATAAATCGTTCCTTTGCTTATGTATATATAAAATATTGCTTAATTGTTATAATAAAGGTACTTATGAACATGAACAATGTTGCTTATTTATTGATTCTAATTTGTTTTCTTACAGTAAAATTTGTGCTGAAAAAACTGTCATTTTATGCAACCAAAAAAAAAAAAAATTGCTTACATAACAGACTCATATTGCTTGTCCATCAAGTATATGTTGCATATGCATGACAAAATATCTAATTGTGTCTCTTAGCGTTTACGAAGAAATAATTTGTTAACTATCTATATATTTTTTTGCTTATCTATTGGATATATGTTGCATATTCACTGTCAATTCAATTCATTTAATGAGTTTCGGATTTTTAAGACCACAAATTTGCTTACGTATCTATATAGTATTGCTTAACGGTTCTTATAAAGTTGCTTATGAACATGAATAATGTTGCTTTTTTATTGGCTCTATGTTCCATGCTTGACTACACAATAGATAATGAAAATATACCTTGATATATTTTAATAATAATACAATGGAACAGTGAGGATTAATAATATGACTGAGCAACGGACGGAGTGTGCAAACAATCAAAAACTTGTCACTTGCATAAATGACGTTGCATATGTTATACCATAATATTGCTTATATAACATTTACATCCTGCTTAACAATTCTAAAACTAAACCAAACCCTACCACAAATTTAAAAATCCAAAACAACATATATTGTTCAACCATTCGTTCAAAATAAAAAAACATCAACATCGCCTTGCTATAATCCTACGTTGTTCCAGCAAACTTCTTCGCCTCTCTCAGATTCAATTCCCTCTGCTCATTCATGTCATCCAAACAAATTGCAACGGCATATTTTCTGCATATCATCAATATTTGCGCCTCGTTATTTTTCTCCAGCCCACCCTCCCAATTTCTAGTACCTCCTCCCACATACGTCTCCATGTGACGCATAGTGAAAATGGTTGCTTCTTAGACTTTGCAAAATTGTGCATTCCATGTAACCTCTTTCGGTGCAATTTCAAGTAGAGAAATTATATCAACAACATCCGTACCAAGGCATGACAACTTTTGCAAGACTTTGGATGCATACTCCTGGTAAAAATATTAACAAAAAATATTAAATACACAACAAGGTCAATAACTGTATAAACATACAATTATATAAACTAATCAATCTACACAAAGCCACGACAAAAACATTTAAAAAATAAACCAACGCTATGAAAGCATCATTTTATATCAACATAAGCAGAATATTTGGTCTTAACAAGCAATATATTTGTACCAAGTATTTTTTGTCTTTATAAGCAATATTTACTGCACACATAAGCAAGTTGTATTATCACCATACGCAACTCATATACATCTACCCGTACTATCACTAAAAAAAATCACAGTTACAACAAAAAAGCGACATTTTCTATCTACGTAAGCAAGATCTTTCTGCTTAATAAGCAAATATTTAACAGTAAAAAAACAAAACCAATCTCTGCAACGTACAAGCAACATTTTATCAATACATGAAAAAAAATATAAAATTGACTACATTAAAATTAAATTAAGTCCATGACAATGTAATATTACTTAAAACAGTAAACAAAACATATATAAGTAATAAAACAAATATACATAAGCAGTGCTAAAGACATCAATAAGCAGCTGCCCATTTTTAAAAAAACAGAGCAATACTAAATAAACCATATTTCCCCATTTTTTTTCAATTACAGGCAAAACAAAATTACTCCACTCTAGACTCCATCAAAACAGAGCAAATGGTCAAACAAAATCCGTAAAGAACCTAAGAAAAAAATAATCAAATCATACACCCCTAAATCCATCAAACGAAAAAAAAAAAAAAAGAAACCCAGGAAAATCCTAGGGTTTAAAACTATGATAACATCAAAAAATTAACAAAAAATCAGAAATATTCTATATTATCAATGACTTGTACAATAGATTGAACCCAAATAGACTAAAAAAATCGAATATATTCCACCTACAATGTGGCCGTCGACTCGGAGAAGAATGTGAGGCCTTTCAGACGACTCGGAGATGGCCGCCTCGAATAATTGCCGCCGAGTTGCTGCCGCCTCGAAGAACAACCGGCGAGAAGAGGATTATAGGGTTCTTTCGCGAGAGAGAGGTGAAGAAATAGTTCATAGACAGAGAGAGAGTTTCTTCCGGGAGAGTTTCGTTTGTTTCAGTTTTCCAAGACTCAAAAGATAAGATTTGGATTAGAGAGATCACGATGAAAACCTATCCCTTAATTCTAGGAATGTGAAAAGCCACTACCAAATATAACTCCCCCTAATAATTGATATAAAGTTGGATTTACCAAAAAGTCATTTTCTTCAATAAATTAACCATTAAAAAAGACAAAAAAAACTAATTAATCTAGACCGTTTAAAAATTAAATCAATGCCTCAGATTTGGTCTCGTGTACTCACATAAGTTATGTGGACTCACTGGATCCAAATCCTATATATATATATATATATTTATTTATTAATGGGCATTAATTTTTCATCACATACCCGTCCGCAAAGACGGATCCATATACCCATGTATGGGGGCACGTGCCCCCATAGGTTTCTTTTTTTATTTATTTTTTCTTATATTTTTTTTCCTTCTTTTAATAGTTTTTTCTATTCTTTTTTCTATTGCATATTTATTTTTAGAAATTATATATTAATTAGAATAAAAGAAAGCAGAATGTGTCCTCCATTAATTATTTTTGATGTAGTAATTATTATCATATATAATTTGTGTCCCCCCTAACAGAAAATTTCTGGATCTACCCATGCTCGTCCGGCCGTCTCAAACCCATAAAACATTATCCATACTCGTCCCACTAGGGTCTTAGCGGGTGGGTACCTGCGCTACTCATTCCGCTGCCATCCCTAATCTCAGTACATGTAATTGCTTTTTTTATTCTATACCTTAACAACTTAATTGCAATGTGCTCTTCACATGTCTTTTTCATGAAATATTTGATGATTTATAGAACAGAATTAAGATTATACACGAGACTTATTCTCCAATTTTCTTTTTAAATCATAATTTCCTATTTTTAATGGTTGTACAATAAGTACAATTGTCACAAAGTCACTACAAAAAAATTACAATTTAGTGGCGAAATATTTCGCCGCTAAGATTGTTTATTTCCTCGCAAACGGAGCATAGTGAGGAAATTCATTCGTCGCGAGGGTTGCTGCTATAGGAGCGTCACTAACTTGCATTGCCTACAAAAGTTCGAAACTCCTCGCAAAGTTTAGCGAGGAAGTGTATATTTCCGTGGCTAATGTTAGCCACGAATTTATTACTTTCCTCGCTAAAGTACTGTGAACATTTACCGCGAGTTTCTAGATTTCCTCGCTAAAAGGGATATATTGTAGACATTTTCCGCGAATATATATATTCTTCGCTAAAGTGTTTATATTGTGAACATTATTCCTGAATTTGTAAGTATTTATTTGTCGTTTAGATTTATATTTAATTAATTCTTCTGGAGTTTCTATATATATAAGCCATTCACTATAATAAATAATATAAAGCTAATACCTACAAAATAACCACAATTCTTATTCAAAAGAAATTACACCAAAAAAAGTGGAGTATAAGCATTTATGATTAAGTGTTAATTGTAATCAACTATTAGAAGTTTTTTCTTTTTCGAAGAGAACTACTACACTTCAGTTGGATGAAATATGTTCTAACGTTGTTTCAAAAGCAAAAGATAACGTCAACATCCCTTGAAGTACAAAATTCAGAGTGTTTGGTCCAATTCATTAAAAAGAAAAACACAACACAAAACTGGAGCTCTTTCACTTGGATAATTCCAATCTTGTTGGGGCCATCCAGAGCAACATAGTCAGGAGTTAACCTAACATATGCCTTCTTTGTCCCATCCGGCCTGAAACAGGAAAAACATAAAAATCAATACAGACACGAGCTAAGAAAGCATGCAAAACTCACAAAAGTCACTTTAACGTTGATCGAGTAAGTTACAATTGTATGAAGTTTAAAACATAAAAATTGTGGTAGCCTGGCACAAAGGGAAACTACATATACAAGAAATTTAAATTTGCAAGTGAGAACTTTAAATCTACTCAACGGTAAATTGAGAAGATTTATAGATGACAGCAAATTTAGATGCATGTTCATGTTCCCATGCATGTGAATAATATCCAAGTTGCCGGTGAATTAATTTCTAAAGCTGCAAAATCATTCAAATTCACAACAAACAGGCTTCTAACATTGTATAATTAATCTAAGTTGCTCAGCTATAAAGATGTTTTGGACCTAATAATCTTTTTAGTTAAAGCACAACCACATGCCCTGTTGTTCAGATATATAAAGATACTTGCAGAGTAAATAGGAATCGTAACACAATCTCACAGAAAGCAAATTTGACACTTATAGAACCATAAATGTAGAATACAAAAAAATCTGTTCTGGTCAGCATTATATAACTATATTAATCATGAATGGGGATCATCTTAACAATACAACTATATTGATCTAATTCATTAATATAATCTTAATCAATCAAACTCTCTTCGGCATAAAAAATTACAAAAAACATTATGTATCCAGAGGATGAGCAAATTTAAAACTTCAGAATCAAATAGTAAGTCAAGATTTGAAATACTTACATTGAACCATAGCGATGATGCAGAGGAGGAGGAGGATTGCCCCATCAACGATTGCAATACATCAGGGGCTATTTTTTGAAAAAAATTGCATCATCATCCTTTGGTTTCCCTCCATTGTACTCTCAAGGCTTTGTATTTTGTCCTGTGATATTTGCAAGGCTGCTCGAGTTCTCTCCAACTCTTCTTGAGTAGTTGTAAGTTCCTCTCTAAGTTCCGCATTAGTCGTTCTACGAGAACCGACATCAGAAGAAGTTGCCTTGGAAGGCTTGGGTCCCTGTCCAAGTCCTTTAATGTATCCAGAGCGCTTACCCAAGATTTCATCACATACTAAGGAAGCTAGCTCGAATTCATCCACAGGTGGTAACCCATCATCTACCCGTTTCTGCCGGTATTGCTCTCGAACTTCTACCATTTCATCCTAAAAAAAACATATAATATTATTAAAAGCAAAAGTATTTTCTTATTAAAAATAAAAATAAAAGCTGACAATAACGTACATAAATGGCTTCAGCCCCCTCTGCCCATTCTTTCGTACTTGAATTGAAATGTGTTTTCTTGTAAAAAACAATACGGTCCACACGATCAAGTCCACCACCCTACAAATTATATGAGATGATTAGATAAAAATTGAAATAATAAGTATTATTAGAGAGAATTAAAATGCAAGGAGATGTGAGTAATGCATAAGCATATTTAACATTGTGTAAAACTGAAATCGAAAAAACTCCTAGGACAAATAGAAAAAACTAATGTGAATGACTAGCTAGACTCAGATGGGAGGGTGCTTTGAATGAGACTTTTTATACTTACAAGTTCATAACTATGTTGGACGAAGGACTTGGATCCGCCACAATGATTAAAAAGCATTTTAGCCCGATTAGCAGCATTTTTTTACAGATTGATCCTATAACAGTTCAAAAACTGAAATCAGATTAGCTAAAACTCGTAATTTAAAAACATATATAATTCGTACCTTAAATTTATCAGTCTCAAATAAAGTACACAAAAATATCCAGTCTTTTCATCAGTGTAATATTTCTCCGGCATTTTCTCCAATCGTTGCTCCCATGGTAGGTCAAGAAGTTTCTTGTAATAATTGTGCATTTTTGTTATGGTATTATTGTACCTGCTACCCATCATCCTATTAGTCTCATCCCAGACTGAATTGGCAGATTTTGGATCATTGCTGAAGTCCACATCAAAGCATTTCTACAATAATAGATAAGAAAAAAACCATCAATCTCATCTTTCGGTTTTCTAAAGAGCTTATAAGTTCCATACTTCGAAACACTCAAAAGACAAAGCCACTTGATTACGTATGAGAAATCTTAGATGGACACTCATATGAGAAATCTTAAAGTGGGCACTATTTTAATGATTATTGATTTAGAGAGAGCTCATTAGTGATGGTAGACAAGCTATTTTACAGTTAAAAGAGCTCCATGACTGACCTTTAGTCGATCAAATATAGGCATCTTTTTTTCAACAGGTACTTTTGACCAACTGTCAAAGCTTAGGGGGGCATGTGCTCTGACAGCAAGACCAAGCTCGGTTCCAAACATCGCTGAATACTGCCCTGTTGGCCGACCATCACATTTACGAAATGTGAGTGATAAAGGTCCTTTTTCATCTACTAGTTTTCTGAGCTTTGCATTGTGGGTTGCTCTTGTCTCCTTTGTTTCTTTTTGGACAAATAAACAGACAAACCACCAAATCAAACGGAAACTTTGGATTACATAAATAAAAAATATTTAAAATAGACATAATGAAATAAACCATCATCAGATGACTCTTCATCACCCTCCTCAGGCTAATTTAACAGAATAAGTTAATTTTCAAACCAATTTAACAAACTAATGCAAAAAAAAAAATTTTAAAAAAGAGGTGAAAACAGAGTTGGTAACTCTGTTTTCTCATTTCACAAATAAACTTTTTTTTTTAAATTTTAATTCAAAAAAAGAGATTTATATGTTTTTCAAACCGAAATTGAACCGAAATGCTAGGAAAACCGGGCAACCAAACCGAACTATTTCGGTTTGGTTCGATTTTTCGGTTTGGGCTTTATTTTGGGTTTTTACGTTTTTTTGCTAAAAATATATTTTTTATATTTATTTAACAATTTAACAATAAAATATTATAGAAAATTAAAATAATAATACAAAAATATATTAAAAATATAAATTAAAATAATAATATAAAAATATTTAAAAATTTATGGACAAAAACCGAACCGAACCGAAAATTCATTCGGTTTAACAATTTGTTAAACGGTTTGGTTCGTTTTTAGATTAAAAAACCGAATGAATTTTTCGGTTCGGTTGGTTTTGGTCTATAAATTTTTTTAAATATTTTTTATATTATTATTTTAATTTATATTTTTTAATATATTTTTTGAATTATTATTTTAATTTTCTATAATATTTTATTGTTAAATTGTTAAATAAATATAAAAATATATTTTTTAGCAAAACACGTAAAAAGACCAAAAATAAAGCCCAAACGAAAAAATCGAACAACCAAACCGAAATAGTTCGGTTTGGTTCGGTTCGATTTTTCTAGCATTGCGGTTCAATTTCGGTTTGAAAAACATATAAATCCTTTTTTGAATTACAATTTAAAAAAAAAGAAATTGAGAAAACAGTGTTACCAACTCTGTTTTCACCTGTTTTTTTAATTTTTTTTTTTTTTTTGCATTAATTTGTTAAATTGATTTGAAAAGTAAATTAGTTTGTTAAATTAGCCCCCTCCTCAGCATAAGAAGAGCTCCCAGTTGGTGCATCAATCATAAGTTCATCTTGTAGTCTTTTTGGTGGCATATCTGTATACACAAAACATGCATGTTAACAGGATTAATTGTTTTTTATCAATAGAGTTTTTTGTAATTAGTTCAAACCTCAGGGGTGATTATTGTAATTACCCCTTTTTTTCTCCAAAAGTTTTGCACTTTTAAAAGTTACTTTATAAAGATGGGTTACTTTAGCTTAATTTCTGAAGCACACAGGTCATTAGCATTAATCCACTTTGTTTTTTACAGTAAGTGAAGTATAAGATCGAGAATTTAGAGTAATATCTTGTAGGAAAAATAACAAAAGAGAAATTAGAAAATTCAAGATTTAAAGAAGTGTACCTTGTTTATGATGATACAAAATTTTGGTGAAGGGGGACCATATACTATACAAGTTACACATATAAATAAATGAAAGAAAGATACCATGATGATGAATAAAGAAATTCTTGGTATCCTGATGGTCCCAGTTTTACTAGAATTGGTGAATTAGTAATTTTCAGAAAATTAAGTAAAAAGAAACACAATTTATTTTCACAATACTCCCAACACACAAGCAATTCTACTCACACAATATTTATGTTATTTCCCTTGAGCTTAGAATTCATTGTTTTTCATCAAGAAGCATTAGATAAGAAGCAGCATCTCCAGAACTTGATGAATCATATATATTATGTGTGGATAAAAACTTAGCAATTACCAATACTAGATGAACTGTACCAATTCAAGTATTTAGCAGTTAACAGGAAGCTTGCATGCACAAAGCCAATGGACAATGATGGCCTAAAATGTGCCATCGATCACCTCTGGGCTTTGAGAAAATTAGTTTTGGAGCCATTTACTTTAGTTTTTGGAATGAATTTAGTATAGCCATCCATGATCTAATATCCCTTCATAATAATGAATTAGTGTTATAGTATGTCTTGCCAAGACTTCAGAAGCATTAGATAAGAAGTAGCATTTCCAATGGCACAGCTTGTGCAGGCAACTAATCCCAACATGTAATACCAAGGACAAACGGTACCGCAAGACAATTACGTTCGTAACTCTAAACCACACTCTACGATATGAATGAGTTACTCAAGATTCCAAATGACAAGAGCAAGGGCAATACTCTATATGCGTTCTTATTTATAAAGAAATGTGGCAGATTATATCCCATATGTTGAAGCAGATATAGAGATTCGAGTTTGCAAAAATCAACTCTACGAAATATCATAATGTTCCCTGACAATTGTAATCACAAATATATGAAGTCCTCTGTTTTTTTTGGTCTTTCCAGATTGTATATAAGGTAAACAGAGAGATGGTTTTGAGTTACAAATAAAAAAAACTTAAGGCAGAGAAACTGGATATGGTATACAGTCAACTTGCATGCTTGTAGTAACAGCCAAAATATATGAAAAGTTTACTCCAAAGAAACCAAGATAAGTTTAATAAGAAAAACCTCAAAAGGATCAATACCAACAGTTGCTTTATTAATGTATATTAGGGGTGTTCACAATTCGGTTAACCGGCCGAACCAAACCGAAACCGAAAATTCGGTTCGACCGAAAACCGAACCAAAAATTTCGGTTCGGTTTTCGGTTTTTCATTTTCAAGAAATTCGGTTTTCGGTTGTATATTGCGCATGATTCATTTGTTTATGAAATGCTCGTACATAATTTAATTTAATTTTTGTTCTATTGACATCTAGATGGAAATAGGAGGCATGACATTTCAAAATGAACTGTGCCAAAGTTAAATATTTGAATATTTGACAAGGGTAGAAATCCACCAGAAAAATAGAATAATAATAATTCAAATTTTGATTGTGGATATTTCATAGAGAAGCCAATTATCTGCAAGCAGTTGAAAACAATTCAACAATCTTACACTAGCCAGAAAGATATATCATTTTTCAATTTTGCTCAGCTACAAATCCCAGTTAAGCAAACAGAGTCATTCCTTCTTAATCACTAAAAAAGTATATATACTCAATTTGCATCTATGCATCATAAAATTTCTTTCCCAGCGAACCACCTAAGTCAAGCAAATTTTATACTCCCAAAATACCAACTGTAAATAGATAGAACATTTGAATGAAAAACCATCAACCTGTTATGAATAATTTAAACCACATAAAGTATATAGGCATTGCCTCTATCACAGTTATAGTAGAGTTAGCAACAAAAATAAAAATATCAAAAAATGGCATTAAAAAAAAAAGACATCAGACAATATACAAATATATATATGAACTATCTCAGCAACATTCACAGGTACAAACAGAGACTTTCTTAGGAAGATGGTTAGCCATGTATTGCAGTACCCATTTTAACACCACACTTTCAAGGAAAAGATGCAGTAAACCAAAAACTCCAAATGACTAACATAGAATCAGATCCTTTAACGCTGTCAAACTACATATTAATACCAAAACATGCAGTCATACCTAACATGCACAAACAAATTAAGGTAAAATTGTACTCACCCTCACGATTCCCTAGTGCCGCCTGTCGTCTAACTCCGACGAGTGTAAAGGTGAAGGTAAAATCCCAGCGACACTTAACCACAACACCCTCTATTGCACCATCACCCGATTTTCAAATGAAATGTAAAGAAGGTGATTTGAGAAAAATGAATCTGATTAGAATCTGAGAGGCTAAACATGAATCCGATTAGAATCAGAGAGGGCAAAAATAACATGAGTCCGTACCTGTACAAGGGCTAGACGGTGGTCTGATGGTCTCGTCGATTTAGTGGAGGTGAAGGTTTAACCATTATAGCGTGATGTTTTTCAACCGAGCTTAATGAAGTTGGAATAAAAATTTGGGAAGTGAAGGTTTTGACGGAGAGGGAAAGTGAAGTGAATTCGCGCGTAAGATTTTGCGCAATTTTTTTGCGAGGAAACTTTGATATTTTCGTCATAGATTGGGGTGGGACACTAGTACAAAAAACACCATAAAAACTGCCCAATATGCATCATTTCCAATGACAACACGATGCCTAATGTAGGCCAGTGGCAATTTTGAAAATAAAACAAAAACTTTAGGCATCATTTCTTAATATAGAGGCGATGCATATAGTCCTTTTATTTTTTTTAATTAAATTAACAACTTTGAGTATCAGTTCCTCCCTAGAAACAGACGCCTAAGAGAAACTATGGGTATCGGTCTTTGAATAAAAACCGATACTTAAAGTTTTTTTATTTTTTAATTAGTTTTAGGTTAATTAATTATTTCCAAACCCTAACATCATCATCATCAACTGGATTTCACTCCTCCCCGTCTTGGAAGAAAAATTGTATTCTAAAAAAAATAACAATAGGCATCAGTTGTTGTTATAAACTGATGCCCAAACTAACTTTAGGCGTCGGTATTTTGTGGAAAAACCAATGCTTTCGGTAACATTATGCATCGGTTTTTGCTAGCACCTGATGCTTATTGTTTACTTTATGCATCAGTTGAAACCGATGCCTATACATGTGATCATAAGCATCGCCTTCATAAGCATCGCCATTCGAACCGATGCTTAAAGTCGTTTACAACCGATGCAAATGGTCAATTTTGTACTAGTGGGAGAATTTTGGTGATGAAATTACTACTGATTATTCGTTGCCAGAGTTTTTAAAATTATATTTTAAAAAAAAACCGAGGACTTTGGCAACGAATTGAGTTAATTTGTCTCAAATTTAAACACGAAATTCCAATTTTTGTCGTGAACAGTAGTTTTAGGGACAAATTTTAAATAGGCTGCAATTTTTCCTTGCTATTATCCAATTTTCTTGTAGTGAGTTATTCTTAAATTCTGGAAATAATTCAATGGAATGCACGTAGTAGTGACGGTATATATGATTTGAACATTGTACGTATCTTTTTTGCACTTATTAGAATAATATAACTTGATCTGTTCTTGGATCATTGTAATCATCGAGTTAAACTGATCACTATAGATAATCTCTAAAATGAATTGTATTATTATAATCTCTAAAATGAAATGTATTATATTGCACAAAATCACGTGTATTATCAATAGCAATAATAGAAATCATAATAATGAAAAGAATTCTCGTAACCTAGCATAAAGATTAATTAAAAAAATCAAGATTTTACCAAGAGACTTATTTTCGATTTTGTTTTAAATTCATAATTTCCTATTTCTTTTATGGATGAATAATAAGTACAATATTCACAAAGTTAATCTCAAGTCCTGAAATAATTCAATGGAATCACGTTGTATGGCATATATATATATATATATATATATATATATATATATATGTTGTGAAAACTGTAATCTGCTTCGCACTTATTGGAATGATATAACTTGGATTGTTTTTGACTTATTGCAATCAGTGTACACTACAAGAAAATAAGAAAATCCCAACAGAAAATACATCGTTGATATAATGGCCGTTGGAATAGCAAAATTCCAATGAAATATCTACTAGAAAAGTATATATTCCAATGGTATTTCGAATGATATTTATCTATTGGAATATACAACCGTTGGAAAAAACTCTAACAATTTTCCCAACACTAATTCCAACAGAGATATACCATTTGGGATTGAGTCCAACAATATATCCATTGAAATATATATAATCGTTGGAAAAAACTCCAACGGAGTTATACCGTTGTAATTTAGTCCAATGTTAATTTTAATGATATATATCTCTTGCAATATTCAATTATTTTATCTCATTATCTAATATCTTTAACTTCACATTTAACTATGTAGTTTCAATATAATTCACTCCAGAAAAGAAGATATATTTTATCGATATGGATAATACTATCAAATATTTTAACCAATATTGAAATATTCCAATGGTATTGAAATTTCCAATGGAATTATCCAACAACCTGTTGTAGCGTTGGAATTTCAAAAATACCAACGAAAATTCCAACATTTTTGTTGGGAAAAAACGATATTTAATAATTAATATATAATTCGGCTTATATATTGAAATAATATTAGTCGTCTAATAGGCTATTAATGGAATAACCCTACCCAAAGGAGTACGAGACCGGCCCACAAGCCAATTTCTCCTACACGGTCCACGAGGCCATCACCAAGGTATATAAAGGTCCATCCTCTTTATTTGTAAGTATATTCTCTCACAATCACTCTTAAACATCAATTTCAGTATTCATTTATTGTATTAATTTTTCTCTCGATCATTGTGCTAATTTGATTGTCGTAGGAGCCTCCCTGGGATAATCCCGAGGCCCGTCTAATATTTGCGTATGTGCAGACAAGTTCCCAATTGAAGAATTTCTAGCTCCTAGAGAAGAAGACTTAGAAGACTTTTCCCTTGGGAAGCAGAAGACTCGAACTTTATCAGAAATCGTAACTTGGAGTAATCTTCCCTAAAAACTAGCACCATTTTAGCACCGTCTGTGGGAATCACCAAAGCACACGAAGATGCAAACCCGATCTCAAGCACGTAAAGCCAGATCTTAATCTGCTAGCCGCGGGGCCTGAGATCAATATAAAGAACGGCCACCTGGAAGATGAGTGGCCATCCCTCCTCCTCCTGGGGGGGCTCCGCCCACTAAAGAAGTTCACCTGACCTAGGAAGCCCTCCAGACTCTGTTGGATGAAGCTGCCCGAAATGCTTTGAGACATCAAGTTGCGATTGGAGCCGAGGGGAACCACTCCGGGCTCCGCCCGCTATTGGAGACCCTGACCTAAGTGGAAACGATGATAATCGTGAAGAGCCGCCATTAGCCGATGAGTCCCAAGCAGTACAACCTAGCCATGCCAACTCGAAGGGCACTGCAGTTATTGGAAAAATTATGTAATAGATTTTGATGATACTATTTAAAACTTAGATTAGGAAGTTGGCACTCCAATTCTTCTGTAAATAAACTTGTAATAGATATGGCTCATTAAGCTGAGTGGAATCAGCCAAGTTGAAGAATGAAGGACTCGACTGAAGACCAAGATGAAGGATCAACTGTGTGGCAGATGAGTGAAGTGAAGACAAGTCTCAATCAAGTTACATAAAATCTGTCTCAGTCAGTAAACTAACAGCTAAGTCACTCCAAGATAAGTGGAGCTGACTGTCAAAGGGGTTATGCAGGAGAAAGGATCAAAGAAAGCTGAAGAGATCCGTTGTCAAAGCAAAGTCAATTATTTGCTGAAATTAAGCATTTGTCGATTGCCAACCTTAAAGTTGTTTTTCTGAAAGAGTGCAAAAAGTACGGAACCAATGAGATGTATCTGAAAATCTGCAGAGTTTAAGGAAAGGCTGCAGAGCATTAAGTTCAACGATCGGTCTACATCAAAGCTGCAAGACAAGACAAGCCAACGACCTCAAAATGTAGTTTGAAAAATACATCTATCTCTTCAATGGATGTATTTTTCAAATAGACACTATAAAAAGGCTTAGGAATTCATTGAGAGTAGGGGTAGCCAAATGGAACCTAAATCGGATTCCATACCGGAACCAGAACCCTGGTCAATGGTTCGGAAGCTTATCAGTCAATGGTTCCAAAACCGTAACGTAACTATGTAATCCGTGGGTTCCGGTTCTAGTTTCTTAGTCCCAAAAACCATGGAACCGGTGGTTTTAACCGTCAGTTAGAACCATTGATGGAACTGGTGGTTAAAATCGCCAATTTTAAGGTTAAAATCGATTTTTTTTATTTTGTTTGGGTAAAAATATGCTAGAAGATATGTTAAATATTTATTTTGATGTTTCATATTCGTAACTACATGAGACACGTTTTCAACCAAATGTTGTAAGTGAATTACGTGAACTTTGATTCGTCTATACTCCAATAGTAAATATATGCAGTTTAATAGTATTATCAATATTAAGTACAAAACATAATTGAATATTAAGTCAAAGTCTTTTTTTTTCTTGTTTCTTTTTTTCAAACTGAAATTGATCAACCATTTAAAAGAAATCAAAAAGTGTTAAAAGATGAACAAATGGTTCCGGTTAAAATCAGAACCAGAACGGTGGAGGAACCGGGTTCCAAACCAGAACCAGAACCATTGGTTTCGATTTTAGAATCATAACCATGAGGCAACGATTTCGATTTTGGTTCCTTCAAAATGAGGAACCAGAACCCGCGATGTTCCTGAACCGTGGCCACCCCTTATTCAGAGAAGGTTACGAATGCAAGCAAAGCAATAGACACTAACCTGCAAAACAAGAGCAAAAAATCTCTCAAGCATTCTATTCTAATCCTCAAGCCTAAACTCGAAGGAAATCAATCCAACACACTCAGTGAAGGAAAGACAACTTTGTAGGTCCCAAGGGGTGTGGTGTAACGTTTAGAGGGGGGGTTGAATAAACCTTACCAAATTTTCGATTTAGTCCTTTTAAAACGATTCAACAGAGTTGACTCAAATCAGTTGTGTCCTTGGGGGACAACTAAGTTGCCTATTGAGCTAAGTTACCCACACAACAAACTCGATAAAGCTGTTGATAGTAAATAAATAAAAAAATTAAAAACCCTCCCTAAAAAAAATGAAAAGCACATATTTCCTTGAGCCTTGTAGCCTTTCGAGCTGATAACAAAGTTATCACATTTATATTTTTTAAGGCCCTAAATTAAAATTTCTCAAATTAAAAAGACAAAAAATGTCAAGCCCCCGATTTTTCCGAGCGTATAATTGATCCTTTTATCGTCTATGTATTTTATCGACTATTTTACCGCGTCACTTTGACGAGTAAATATTAATAATAAATATATTTTTGCATTTAATTTCATTTTATTTATTACTTGTGATCATAATCATTATTAATTCCAATTCACAGTTATGATCACTTGAATGATCATTATTATTATTTGTGTATTTGTTAGTCACCTTAGGCTATGTTTGGTTAGCTTCCCCCAATCACTCACTTCCCCCAATCACTTCCCCCAATCACCAATCAAACATATATTACGTTTCCCGATGCATTTCTCTACTAATACACACATTTCCCAATACATCACATCAAACTCTCTTCCCCCAATTACTCCCCAGAAACTTCCCCCAATCACTCCCAATCACTAAACAAACATACCCTAATTAGTTTGGAGATTGATATTATTCATCTAATATCATCAAATTTGGGACAAAAAAATGGAAATACCACAATTGCCCTTAAGTGGACGACAATGATGATCAATTTGGTGTAGAAATATCTTCAAACTCTTGTACATATACACCTTATATTAGTCATCTTGTGTATAATTACACCATTAATTCAAACATTATACACATTATCTTATACATTAATTCTTTAATATTATTTTCCCCAACTTATTCCCACTCACCCAACATTCCTTCCTTACCCATCTTTTGCCCATACCTTTGACTTCCCTTTTGTCTCCATGCAAGAGACAAATTGCAAGACACAAAAATTAATCATTCTCTCCCCTCTCTCTCACTAATTTTGGCCATTAGGCCAAATAATACTCAAAAAATTTATTTCATTTTACCAACATCATACTTTAACTCTTGCAAAAAATCCTCTCCCTTCTCTCTAAAATCCCCAACATCTCTCTAAGCATATATTCATCATTTTCTTCATATCTTCAAACATATCTTCAAATCTTCAAGAACAACTCCTTTATATCTTCAAATCTTCAAGAACAATTCCTTCACATCTTCAAATCTTCAAGAACAATTCCTTCATATCTTCAAACCTTCAAGAACAATTTCTTCACATCTTCAAATATTCCTTCATATCTTCAAGAACACACTCTTAATATCTTCAAACATTCTTCACATCTTCAAGAACACCTTATTCATATCATCAAACACTTCCTCTTTCTTCAAATACTTAAACAAAAATAAACATTCTTCCTACTTAACTCATATAATTCGAACCACCCCTCTCAAAGGTCAGAAATTTTATTCTTCAATTCAACTTGATATCCTATAACTCATCACCTTCTCTTCTTAACTTAAGTTTAATTTTGACTTTTGGAGGTACAAATAGGAGCATACATAAGGACATGCATTCATGGTGGTCACCTTTGAAGACTTGAAGAGGAATTTTTAGAGAATTTGGACTACAAGGTAAGATTTGGACACTAGATCCCTTTTCTCTTCGTCTTCCTATTTTCTCCAATTTTTAACACCCCTTTTTCATTTTTGAGAAATAGGGACTGACCTTAAGCGTTTTGAGGGTGAGCCAAAAATTCCAACTTTGAAGCTTCAACTAGTTCCATTTCATCCACTACACAAGGTAAAGTGTAGTATTTCCAATTTTCTCACCTTCTTCTTTTTCTCCTTAATTTTTTACTCATTTTTCTAACTCTTAATTTTTGATATTTCTTGACTTACGGGCTGACCTAAGTGACTTCATATCAAGTTGTGAAATTTATCCTTTTTTTTCACAACTCTCCAATTTTTAAGGTGGGTAGAAAAATCTTTCCAACTTCTAGGTGTTTTGTTAAATGCATGTAGTATTTGTTAATGAGAACTTGAGATATATATATATATATATATATATATATTATGTATTGCATGTCAAATTCTTGTATCAAGTTGTGAAAATTCTCAAGTGTTGCTCAAAAATGTTATTTATTGAAATTTAGGTGCATGCATGTACAATTTATTGTTCTATTTGATGAATTCTTGTATGAAATGGACATGCATGTGTATGATCTTTGAAATACATGTTTTGTATGACTTATAACCTGGACAAGTCGAACATAATTGATTAAATTTCAATTTTTGGGCCTAAAATGCAAAATAGAAAGTTGGTGGACTTAATTGCAAGAAAATAAAACTTAAGGGACCCCTCTGTAATTTTCGAGTTTTGGGACTGTACTCAGGTTCAAAAATGATGTTTGGACATTTTAATAGAGTTTTAAGAGTTTTAAGATAAATAAAATCAACCTTTAAAAGCCCAAGGACTAGATTGTAAAATTTTAGAAGTTTAAGGGCTACGTTGCAATTTTCGAAACTGTACCAGACCTAATTTTAAAATTTGAAATTTTAACTCTTAAGGGATTGGAAATAATATATTTTAATAAATTGATCACCCTTGCTCCGCCTGTTGGACTTGCTTTCTATTATTATTGATGTTGTTGGACTTATTTCTTTTACTTTTGTTGTTGTTGGACTCCTTTATTCCGTATTCATTTTGGACTGTACTTAAGGGCAGTGACGAAACCAGGAATTTCGGGTAGGAGGGCCCAACTAATATTAATATAAAAGGAGTTCGGATTTTTGGCCATTTCTCCATAATAAAAATAGTTTTAACCATATTATCTTAGCCATTTTTTAGTTTAAATTTCCATTGTCTTTTTTCATTTTCTAGGGACCAGTCCATGACTTGATACCGGAAAATGTACCGCATCAATTTTCTGAAGTATAACCAAGCATCTCATCCAGAGAATACAAGAAGGGTTCGACCGTGTCAAAATGGCTAAAAAATATGTTTTCAAAGAATATGACTATTTTTCATTTTTACAAAGCATAAGTGGACAATTTGTCCATTACCACATGTAAAAATTAAAAACAATACATCAAATTTAAAATAAGTAGAAATTTTGATTAAGTTATTATATTAATTCAATCACACCTTAATATTAAAAAACATAAATAACAAAATACAATTACATCAATATACTAAAAGGGACAAACAGAGACACAAGAGAATAATGAAAAAAATCAAGTTAAAGTTTATGACGGAGCTTAAAAATGTACAAATTTTTTAAAAAATGGACAAAATGACCGAGACTCATATTTTTCAAGATTCACAAATAAAAGCAGGAAAGAAGAATGCAAGATAATTGAAGCATTTTTCTATTTTTATATTTTTTAAATTTATTTTATAATTAAAAAGTGAAATGACCAAAATACCCCTATTTTTTTTTTCAAAATTTGAGGGGGGCCCAGTGCCCCCCTTGGCCCCCAAATGCCTTCGTCACTGCTTAAGGGCGTAGGACCCTTTGACACTTAAGATTGGAATGTTGTGTACTCTATTTTAGTTTGGACTGTAAGTTAATTCGGATATTCTGATGGGTTGTATTTGGATAATTGTTAGACTTTAAGTTGTAATTCGTACTTATGTTTATTTTATTTCCTGCTGCTTTAGACTCTGTTTCACTTGGGATTATGTTGTATCATCTGTCTAGACTGTTGGATTTATTTATGTTTAAGTGGTTGATCGTTGTCGCGTCCCGTCTGGGGCGTGACAGTTAAAGTGGTATCAGAGTTCGGCTAGTAAGATGGAAACTTACACCGAGCTGACCCAGGATAGGACCCTCGGTCTGTGTTGGGTAGTACCGCGACTTGACTAATTAAGTGTGAAATCGATTTCAAATTGGTGTAGAACCGTATTACTGATGTTTAGACTAAGTTAGAGCGTATACTTGGAGATTCCATAGTCATACTTGTCTTGACTTAGTTGACTCTTGACTGACTTTCTTTATTCATTCTTTCCTTATTTCCTCCTTATCTTTCCTTTACCTTGTCTAATCCGCCTTAGTTTGGTTTGATCAGGATGGAGCTGGCACCCCCTACCTGGTGGGACCTTTTCGAGGCCCGCATCGAGCGAGATTACTTTCAAGCACTTAAGATTCATTGGCACGGGGAGTGCCTTCGAGCTACCTCAGTGTTGTCAGAGGAGCGCCGTCGTAACCAGGAACTGACACAGCGCCTGGCAAGGAGCCAGGAAGAGAAGAACGAGTTGACCGTCATTGTCAAAGACCGCGACAACACTATTCGTGCGCGGGAGGACCAGATTCAGATTATCTAGGAGTGCCTGGATAATATGCGAGAAAAGATGAAGCGAGCGAGTGATGGCCGCCAAAAGTGGGAGATGGACGCCCACATGTCCCGAGATACTATTGATCGCTTGGAAGAGACCCTCATCAAGCAAATGACCGTAATCGAGGATCTTACACAGGTCCTAACCCATCGAGATGCTGCTTTGGAGGCTGCTTTAGCAGCTAATGCGCCGCCGTTGCCACCGCCCGAGGCAGAGCCCGTACCTGACCTAGAGGCAGATAACGAAGAGGATCCCGAGGAGGATCCCGAGGAGGATCCCAAGGAGGATCCAGTTGAGGTCAGGGACTTGAGCAGTGGCTGGATCTTGTCGATTGGCCTGATGTCGAGGTGCCACCATAGCCCGATCAGGTTCCAATTATTGATGTAGCCGCTAGTGATGATGACGGCAACCTCGCCGAGTAGTTAGCTTGATTGTTAGATTGTACTCGTATTGTTGTAGACGCATATTCCATTCCGTTGTATTTTGCTTTCTGTTGTATTTTGATTCAGTTGTACCCTGATTTCAGATGTATCTTCGATTCTGTATTAGTGTTATATGAACTTCTTGGGTGTATTCAAATTTTCACATTAATGGATATGCCTTTTCTACTTATTCGTTGTCTTGCATATTGTTGTTACTTTCCCTATGATATAACTTGTTATACGCGAATATTTATTGGATTCATTTGCTCATGGATTGCAACTAACACTTGAAGATACAGAATGGCTGAACATCGTGGATGCGGGAGACCTCGACAAGTTCCCCAAATGAATGATGACGTACCCAGGGAACAGGTACCCTCCCCCGAATTACCACCGCCTCCTCCACCACCTGTAGGAGATAACTTGACTGCACAGGCCCTACAACAAATACTGGTTTTCATGAGGCAACAAACAGAGCCTCAACAGAGTGTTCCCGAACCCGCCCGAGAGGCGAACAATCGCACGTTGGAGCGATTCCTACGGTTCAACCCGCCGGCTTTCTTAGGAGAGCCAGATGACCTAAAGGCGGAGGCATGGATTGAAAAACTGGAGAATATCTTCAATGCTCTCCAATATTCAGATGAGCAGAAAGTCACACTCGCCGTATTTAAATGCGAATCGGTTGCAGAGAGAAAGTGGAGAGCATTGAGAGAGAAGGTGGGAACAGACCGAGTAGCGTAACATGGAGAAATTTTCTGGCCGAATTCAATGAACAGTACATTCCACAGGTTGTGAAAGAGGCGCACCTGGATGAATTCCATAGGTTGAGGCAGGGGAACATGTCTGTAGCATAGTATGAGTCCGAATTTTATCGGTTGTCCAAATATGCTATGGGGACAATCAGTACAGAAGAGGACAAACTGTACAAGTTCACACGAGGACTGAAGCTCGAACTTCAAAAACAACTTTTGACTATTCAAATGACAACCTACTCAGTCGCGGTAAAGGCAGCTCTCCGCATCGAGTCGGGACTGAACTGTATTGGACAAATTCAGCAGAATAGGCCATCAAACAGTCTCAAGAGGACAGCTGTGGGACAACCATCTAAGCAGCCTGCTAAGTTTCAGAAGGGACCAGTTAATAAGACGGATAAAGGAAAAGTACCAGTACAGGGAAAGTCGGGTCAAGTATGTGCACATTGCCAGAAACTGGGACATACTGCCAATGATTGTTGGCGTAAACAGGGAAGGTGTTTGCGATGTGGTAGTAACCAGCACCAGCTGAAGGATTGCCCAAAGTACAAAGACCGAACCAAACAGGTGCAGCCGCAGAAGCCGGGCAATGGCCAAGGTAATAGGGTAAAGATGCCCGCTCAAGCATTTGCACTAGCCGGACAAGAGGCTCCAGAGGCAACAGACGTGGTGAAAGGTACACATCTAGTATATAACCACTATGCTAAAATACTATTTGACCCTGGATCAACGCATTCATTTGTCGCACCGCATTTTGTTCACAAGCTGCATGCATGCATGGAACATATGCCTATATGTCTAGAGATGTCAACTCCTATGGGCGCAAGCCAGATAACAGATATTATCTATAATGCATGCGAAGTTAAGATTGATAAGATAAATTTTCCTGCCGATTTGATCTTGTTACCTATATGCGAGTACGGCGTAATATTGGGAATGAACTGGTTGTCTACACACCATACACAAATGGACTGCCATCGCAAGTTCATTAAGCTATGTGAACTTGGAAAGCCCAAAGTGGAAATTTTGTGAAGGGCACGAGTTAAGATTGCCCCAATCATTTCAGCAATGAAAGCAAGGAAGGCGATCACTAGAGGGGCACAAGGGTACTTTGGCGTTTGTAATTAACAAACCCAAGGTTTAGACACAAATTAACCAAGTACCTATAGTATCGGAATACACGGATGTATTTCCACAAGAACTCACCACTGTCCCTCCAGATAGGGAAGTCGAGTTCACCATCAAGGTATTACCGGGAACTGCCCCGATTGCCAGAATGTCGTATAGGATGGCTCCTCTTGAGTTGCAAGAGTTGAAGACTCAATTACAGAAGCTAATGGATGTGGGATTTATCCGACCAAGTACGTCTCCATGGGGAGCATCAATACTGTTTGTCAAGAAGAAGGATGTCACATTAAGACTGTGTATAGATTATCTCGGTCTTAATAGTGTGACCATCAAGAACAAATATCCCCTCCCAAGGATATACGAACTGTTTGATCAACTTCAGGGAGCGACGGTGTACTTGAAGTTTGATTTACAACAAGGATATTACCAACTGAAGATCCGCGAAGAAGATATCTCCAAAACTGCATTTCAAACCAGATATGGACACTACGAGTTTGTAGTGATGTCTTTCGGTCTGACGAACGCACCAACAACGTTTATGGATCTGATGCATCGAGTCTTTCAATCTTATTTGGATCAATTTGTAGTGATATTCATTGATGACATACTCGTATACTCTAAGTCTAGAGAAGAGCATGAACGTCATCTGAAAGTTGTTTCGGAGACGCTACGAGAGCATAAGTTGTATGCCAAATTCAGCAAGTGCGAATTTTGGCTTAGTGAAGTCGCGTTCTTGGGACACATAGTATCCTTGATCGAAAAACCAGCGTTTATTGAAGAAGCTATAGAGTCGATTACAAAAAGTACTAGTTTGAAAGGCTCGTTGGAATTGATCCGCTACGGAATTTACATTATACGCAACACTGAGATCACCGTAGATCCTTCTAAGGTACAGATAGTGGTTGAATGGAAACAACCCGAGTCTGTAACGGAGATTAGAAGTTTCTTAGGACTAGCTGGATATTATCGAAGATTTATCCAGGATTTCTCCAAGATAGCCGGACCACTCACTTGACTAACTCAGAAGCAGGTCAAGTTTGAGTGGAATGACAAGTGCGAGACTAGTTTCCAAGAGCTGAAGAAACGACTTACTACAACTCTAGTATTAGCTCTTCCAAAGGGAACAGAAAACTTTGTCATCTACAGTGATGCATCATAGGAAGGACTAGGAGCAGTGCTCATGTAGGAAGGAAAGGTCATCGCTTATGCATCACGAAAGCTCAAGCCGTATGAAGCCAATTACCCAACGCATGACTTGGAATTGGCAGCGATAGTGTGCGCGTTAAAGAAATGGAGACACTATCTCTACGGAGCAACATTCACGGTTTTCACAGAACACAAGAGCTTGAAGTACCTATTCTCTCAGAAAGACCTCAATATGAGGCAACGAAGATGGATGGAGTTGATTGAAGACTATCACTTTGATATTCAATACCATCCCGGGAAAGCTAATGTAGTAGCTGATGCCTTGAGCAGAAAGGCGAGCTTAGCCAGACTTATGATTCGAGAGTGGGAATCATTAGAAGAGCTGAGCAATTGGAATCTGACAAGGACCAATACTCAGATTTCATGTGCTAACATTTCAGTTAAACTCGATCTGCCGAATGAGATCAAGGAAGCACAGGGGACAGATGTGCATCTTCAAAAACTGAAAGAGAAGATACTTAAAGGAGAGAGATCAGAATTCTCGGTGCATAAAGATGGGATTATCAGATTCCAAAATTGAGTTTGTGTACCGAGTGACGAGCAAATCAGGAATAGAATCCTCACAGAGGCATACCGTTCGAAATACACTATACATCCTGGAGAAAACAAAATGTATAAGGACTTGAAACGGAATTATTGGTGGGTAAACATGAAGAACCAGGTAGCGAAGTTCGTTGCGTAGGACCTTTTGACACTTAAGATTGGAATGTTGTGTACTCTATTTTAGTTTGGACTGTAAGTTAATTCGGATATTCTGATGGGTTGTATTTGGATAATTGCTAGACTTTAAGTTGTAATTCGTACTTATATTTATTTTATTTTCCGCTGCTTTAGACTCTGTTGCACTTGGGATTATGTTGTATCATTTGTCTAGACTGTTGGGTTTATTTCTGTTTAAGTGGTTGATCGTTGTCGCGTCCCGTCTGGGGCGTGACAAAAAATTCAAAAAATTATATATTGTAACACTTGATTATACTTATTTGATTAGTATTTTTGCCACCAATTATTTGGTTTTTTAAACATGGACGTCATATTATTTTAATTATAATAAAACATATTTATATGTTGTATATTATTCTTTTTTTAATAATTTATGTTGTCTTTAATTTTGTATGAAAAATGGCCCAATTCTAAAGTTCGACTCAGCCAAAAAAATTGATAGGGTCATCCCTATCCCAGTCGCTTTCTTCTGATCTTCTTCCATGGACACTTATTCCCCCTCCACCTCCTCGGATCCATACCCAATCCAACTTGCTTTAAATGAATCACACCATTCCAATAGACCCCATTGTCAAAATCGACCCTAGTTGCAAATAGCTCACTGCATAATCCCCGAGAAATGAGTCTTAGATGAGTAAACTTCAATCATAAGCAGAGAGTTGGCAGAGTAATACACTTGTAGCAACCTAGTGCTAACAACGCTATAGTGACGAGACTTAACGGGATCAAACCGTAACTAATCCCACATACGTATCCCATTCAAAATCCAGTTCTTTTATTTGGTTTTGAAATACTTAAGTTGTGAATCAATTCGTTCTCTCCAGCTTTTATATTACCAAAAATCTCATCTTTAAGTTTGCTCCGTTGATTATTTTTGGATGGAAGCCAATTGATAATCTTATCCTCGAATTAGAAACTGAAAACTTGGTATGCTGGTGCAATTGTATATTTGGGAGAGTGTGTCCCAAAAATAAACAAATTTTACAGTTATTCGTTGCCTCTCTATTTCTCTCTCTTGTTTTCATGGGATTACTAAATACTTTTCAATGGAATAAAAATATTATTTTCCAGCAGAAAAAAAACTAATACGTTTTAGAATAACTACTAAATAATTTTAAGACAAAATATTAATACTTTTTTAAGGAGAATAAAGCTAATGTTTAATTGAGAACGACTAATATATTTTAGGGGAAAAATTTAATATGTTTTAGGTAAGCCAGTAATATCCATTTTGTTATTTCAAGACATATACTTTTTAGAGTAAAAGGTAATATTTTTCGAGTTTAATGTGATACTATGTCACTGCCTAATATTATAAAACTGCAACCGCCTCAAATGATAATATGCTACTGCCCAAAAATTACTTTTAAAATGTATACTTTTTAGAGTAAAGTAATAATTTTTGAGCAAAAATTATTATTTTTTATTTATCATCATATCCATCTGTAAGCCTAAAATTTTAAAAAAAACCATCAGTTTTTTGAGTTGGGTCATGGATCGTGTGGATCCGACTCACATAATGCAATCCGTCGCATAGTTTTTGCCCAAAAAATAAAAACCAGATTAATATCATTCATATTTATAGACATTTATAACCATCATTGAACGCCATGGATTATTCTGGCCATTAATTGATGCAGAAATTGTGGGTTATATATATGGACCTAATTAATATTCACCACATTTTGAAAAACTTTCCAAGAATTGTGATCATTCCTTGCGGGGAATGAAAGGAAAAAAAAGGGCATGAAATTAAGGCGTCATGATATCAGCCCAAAGCAAAGTTTTCACGAATTGGCTATTATTCTCTTCCACTCCATATCTTCATCTCTGTCTCTAAGGTAAGAAATCTTAAACCGGTTTTAACATTTGAATTTTTTTCTTCCATTTCCCCTCTTATTGTTTCTTGTGATAAAATGTAGAATATGACAAGCCAATTTAGCTTTTTTCCCCTTTAGTTGAATATACATTGCCTACGTGAATGTTTTTTTTTTATTGTTTTGGTGTTCGGAAAATATGCATTTTCGTTGTTTTCAAAACCTCTGTAATTTACAAGCCTATAAAAGTCAAGAATCTCTAGGACTTGGTTAGGGGAAAACATGGATGCTGCAGAAGGAAAAAAAATGTAATAGAAGAGAGGGGATTTTCTTTCTTTTCCAACAAAACAAAAAACTGTTCAGCATCTATACTTTGTCCCTCTTCCCCGTGAGAAATTAATATGACAAAACTCTACTTTATCTGAATAAAAGAGGGAACCACGTTAGACATTTTCTATAGACTATAGTAGCAACAATCCAAATAAATGGTTTTCTATACATAGGCTCAGCAATTGCCACTCCCAGTATTAGATTAATTCTAATAGCTCAATTCCTACATGTACTTGTCCACTGCATCTGGTATTTTAATGCCTTTTTGACTCTTCATCTAATATTCTAGATTCAAAGTAACATACTGAAAAATTGTAATATTTTTTAATGTTAAGTTAGGAAGTATCCAAAATTAGTTGCAATAGTACAAAATATACATTGTACTTCTATGTCTACAAAATTCCTTAACCTGTTCAACAATTTGCATTGATAGGTTGTTAAATATTAACTTCTTCTACACTTCTCTATGTGGATCTTTAAGCTAGCTTTTTGTTGACTATTGCAAGTCTCTATGTTGCTTGCTGGATAATATTGTCATATATTAAAATGACCTACTCAACTTTCACATAAATCCATAACCTGTTTTATTCCGAAAAAGAAAACATAGTTTTTGTCAATATTCCACAATTATTTGTTACAGATATGATATTTCTGGTATAAAAAATTTCTTTATGTGGTCCACCTCTTTATTCGTATACAGAAAAATGCTCCATGATTTCAATAGAAAATCCTGAGAGCAAATCTATTTGAAGGGTAGCACAACCACATTTAATTAACAAGATTTTGAAGCCTTATTGTACTTGTCAATGCTGACATACCTTTCTCTAAAATAATCGTCTTTGGGAGCTACCTACAGCATGATAGATCTCCCATCCTCTATTGAGGGCTATATTTATTGATAAAAAAGAAAAATATTTAAAAGTGAAGTTTCTTCATCTAGAATATTTAGGTCAACATCATGATTTGTAATAGAAGAACTTCTATATCTTGATGTTTTACTTGCTTATGTAATAAGATCAGCCATCATCTAGGAATCTGACCAAGAAAGTTCTCAAAAAGGAGTGTGTGATACTCTTTAAATTTTTTTAAAATAAGTATATATCCGATTCGAATGGCATAAGGCTATTCCTTTCTTACGATTGGTGTCGTCTAGAATTGTTTTAGTGTCAGGACAAAAATCATATAACTTGCCAACTTCTTTGAAAATGATTATTTGCACCAAGGTAAACTAATGGAAATGTTATTCTTCTTTTGTGAAGTTCTTTTGTTTTTCAATGAACCAACATTCAACTCAAATTATTTGATGATTCATTTCCCAGGATTTATCATATGATCAGTGCACATGGATGAGGTGAACATCTCTCAATCTGCTTCACCATCTACATCTTGTATTGACATCGAAGTGGATGTCGAACTAAGCCCTATTCACTCGCTCGCCCCACCACCTTTTGTTCCAACATCACCTTTTCCTTCAAGAGCATCAGCAGATATTGAGGATTTTGATAGTCAAAACTCTATTTCTGCTCAACTCAGCCCTCTCTTAGCTTTTACTCCTTCGGAAAATATTGTGCAACAGCGAATTAACTGGCTAAGAGTTATAAAAGTTCTAGTGGGAGTTACATTAATTATTATCATTGGTCTATTAGCTACATTATATTTCATAACTAAAAGAGGCAAAACAAATCTCGGGTGCAAAATTAACTTCACTGTTTCTAAGGATGGGAAATCAAACTTTACAACAGTGTCGGAAGCAGTGGAGGCCTCCCCGAATTACAGCCCACACAAAGTGTGTATCTTTATTCACACAGGGGAATACCATGAAATGGTGAAGATTGGTGATGAAAAGATCAATTTAGTTTTGATGGGAGAAGGAATTGGGAACACTACAATAGTCTCAAATGCAAGTATAGATGAACATGTCACCACGTTGCCACTAGCAACATTAAGTAAGCACTCATATTTTCAGTTCAGTTGAATGCCTTTAAATATTTATAGATGAATCCTCACTATATTAAAGAACGGTTTGTGCAGGGATTAATGGTAAAGAGTTTCTCGCTCAAGATTTTACAATCATAAATACAGCAAAGTATGGAGTTGCAGTCGAGAATTGGGCAGACCATTCAGTCTTCTTTAGGTGTAAGCTCGAGGGAAGGAATGCCACTCTACGTGTCAGAGGCAAAGAACAATTCTATCGCAGTTGCCAAATGTACGGTAAAAGTAATTTGGTTTCTGGATTCGCACATGCGTTCTTCCAAAAATGTGAGTTTTTTAGTGAGAACTCATATCCCAAAGAAAAGATTGTATTCTCAAGCCAATCTTCACCTCTGTCAACATACAAAAGTGTGTTTGTATTCCACCTTTGTGCATTCCACGTTACTGATAAATTCCTAAATAGCTCAAAAATAGCATTCTTGGGTGGTTCATTTGGGAATTATGCATCTATTGTAATTATGCAATCCCATTTGGATGCATCAATAACTGGATATTTTTGTGGTACTTCTCCCCCGAACACAACCTACTATGCCATTTTTGGCAACATAAAACATGGTGCAAGTATGAATGGTGTACCACCATTTGTCCATACATTAGGTGATGTTCAAGCTGCTTCTGAATTTTCCATGAGAGTGTTTCTAGGTGGAGGCAACTGGATACCCCCAGGAGTGGAATATGATTTAGATTTAGCTAGCTAACGGTTTTAAATTCTTTAAAGGCACTATGCATGTATCTTGTTGTAAAGTACAATATATTTAGTGAATCATTTGGAGTTCTATCTGGTTAAATTATCAGTTCCATTGTTTTTTCCCTTATTCATTTGTATTAAGTTGAATATATTATAAGCTCTTACATTTCAAGTATGAGCACATATTCTGTCAGTATCATGTAGTAGTACAACATGCTGGTAGAGGATCCTATGCTTTAACAGGAAACATATTTGCAATAATTGTAATTATTTCACCAAACTGCTTTAAGCGGTAATTCTCATCCGTAAGTGGGGATATATAGGCTGGTGGTGCTTTGAATGCATCTTCACAATCAATAGCATCGGCATAGGCTGATCCTCCATCCAAATTAAATTCAGTGTAATCTCCACGCTTTAAATAGTCAACTGCATCTCTCAAAGAATCTATAGCATCTTCATAGTAATCATCACACATTACAAAACGGGTTCTGAGTTGAGGATCCTTTTCCGACAGCAAGAGTGTGTGAATCTTGACTTTAGTACCTGTTGCGCTGTAAGATCCCAAATCTATTGTAATCAGTCCCAGCTCATAAAGGTCTGCGTTGTGAGTACGAGGGTCTGATCCAAGAACATTCATGCAATGAGGTTGATCATGAGTCTGGCGACACACATCTTCAAGCAAGGTTGCACTTGCAAATAATTTGCCACTGGTCAAGAGGACCAAATTTAAGAGGTAAATATATGAAAAAGATTTCTTGTGGAGAGACTTGACCATTTTATATATGCTGAATGCTTAGTTCAAGATATATACTTCCACCAATATGTAAGGTTTTGGCACTTATATATAGACTTTTTTCATGAGTAAGCAACGTAATGTCAAAATCATATTTTTGGTATTTGGCAAAAATAGACTTTTAGTTATTTTATGTATTAAGGTGGGCATTTGGCAATTATTAAGTTTTTAACTTTTGCATATTTGGGACTTTCCCAGAATATGTTAGTCCTGGAATAGACAGAGACGGAGCTAGACTCGTAACTTTGAGGGGACTAAATATTTTTGGGAAGGCTAAATCAATAAAAAAATTAATATTTAATACTAAAAATTAATGTTTTAATATAAAGTATGCATATAAATAATTAAGTTTTCAAAAAATTTTTTTTTTTGGGGGTGGGGAGGGGAGGGGTTTGGTAAGGCAAGGAAACGCCCCTGGGAATAGATGAGTTGTCACCTAATTAAGATTGTCTATGTGGACTCAATGTTTGGGATTAATTTTTTTACAAAAAAATATTGATGATGTGCCGCCGGATTGAGATTTTTTGGTCCACATCATCTTATACATGTGGCATTCATCCAATATAGTGTAATATGAAGTGTATTCATCCAAAATAATGGTTTTTTTTTGTTTTTTTTAATCATAATACAAATTAATGTTAAAATCAAACAAGTTACGTAAAATAAAAATAAAAAAAAGTATACCATACTTTAAGGCTTATGTTTTCTCATATTATGTGTCTTAAAACTAGAAAATATTATAAGGATTTTATATCGTTCGATAATTAAATTATATACTTAGAAAAAACAGTAATTTGTCATCTTTTACTAAAATTAAAAACGATAAAATAATTATATCTTGAGAAAGTGACATTTATATTTTGTTGTTTTATTTATCTTTATTTTTTATTAATTTCTTACAAACTAAAAATTATTTAAGTGTATCATGTACCTATTTTCTTTTATTTAAATATATTTTTTAATCAAATATGAAATGCAATTTCGTACATATTGGCTCTTGCCCTAATTATTTATTCAGGGTTACAGAAATTGTTGATAGTAAGAATCTTGTTATCTTAATCATTCACAGCTCCCTATGCTGATCAATAGACTTCTCATACTATAGAAATTCCATATTTTGTAATTTTTGTCAACATTAAACAGTCAAGTGATCCGACTAAAAGATGACAAAATTAAAGAGCCAAGTAATTTTTCTATAAGTATTATGGAGTCCATCTGAAGGTTTGTTTTCCTAATCAAGATTGAAGGGACAAATTGTTTTCATTCTTATATATCTTAGTGCCATTCACTACAAGAAAACAATCAAATTCCAACGAAATAATTCCAATAGAATAAAAAACTGTTGGAATTTTCAAAATTCCAATAAAAATTCCAATACTACAGCATACCATTGAAAATTTCCAACAGAAAGCCGAACAATAACCAAAACCATTTGGTACTATTGGAATATTTTTTTCTATTGGAATTTTCATTGGAATTTTGTTATTCCAACGGCCCTTATACCAATGGTGCTTTTCCATTGAAATTTTTGTTGGAATCGATAATTCCAATGAAAATTGGCCAAATACCAACAAAATTTTTTCGTTGGAATTCTCTTATTTTCTTGTAGTGATTCCTGTTACTACTGTTGTCACTTGTTACTCAAAGATACTAGTCTGGTGGCCATAATGTTCGTAACAATTTAAATAGTATATAGTTCATTTTAATGATTATAGTTGAGGGTTTAGTTTAAATCACTGATTACTTTTGCTACAACAATCAATAATGGTTTGACTTGTAGTATTCGAGTAACTGCAACTAGATTACGGTGATCCAAACAAAAGGCCACTAGTTAACGTTTATTCCAATGAATGACTTCTTGTATCTAAATGAAAATAACTTCAGTAATCATTACAATTATTACAAACCATAATTAAAACTAGTAGCAAAAATGGACATAAAAGTTAATGTGAAATTTTTGGCCAAAAATTAAATGTGCATAATATGTGGGACATGAAATTCCACGTTTAAACAAAAGAGAAATTGAAAATTGGTCCCTAATTTTTTATAACTGAAATTCAAAATTCATAACGTTCAAGGTACTTCGAGATTATGGTACTACAAAGTAAAATCACTACAGATCAAATCATCTTTGAAATAGATTGAAGTATAAATTCTATTAACATGTTTTCATCCAAAAGCCATGAGTCCTAGGTCGTGCCATTTATTCAAGATTTACGGTGTTAAACATTATGTATAAATGGGCTTGGTAGAACTCATCCCAAAAGCTAGTTCAAGGGGAGATGATGTTCAATTCACATTTTATGCATAATAACAGTCTAACAACTTGATGATGTTGTTGTTATACAACAATCCAAAAGCCACTCTCACGCTGAGCGTGCCAACTCAAATGGGTCGGGATGCCACCAAAAAACAAACCCGGATGCTCTGATAGATATCATGATAAATGGCCTTGTGTAAAATTCATTGTAAGAAACTATCTCAAGAGGAGAGGGTGTCTAATCCATATTTATGCACAATAATAGCTCAACAACTAGGTAATTTTGGTACCACAATATAACAAAACCCTCGTATTAATGTCATTCAAGGAAAAATAAATTAAATGATATATAAATCAAACTCTAGTTATTAAAATCCAAAGTCCACATTCTTGATTTAGAGATTGCATTTACATAATTGATATGCCGTCATGATTTGAGATTGTTATTCACTTTCTTAATCACAAGATATGATTTGAATTGTCATAACATTGACTTACACTTTGTAGTTTGCAAGGTAAAATATCGCAGTTTGAGACTTGGTATCATTTGATGAGTCAATATATTACAATATCAATTAATTAATTAATAACTGATTTTAGGAATTAATTTTGTTGAGATTTTCAAATGCTTGTTTAAAAAATATAGATTAGTATTTAAATATTATTTTTTATATGTCACCATTTAATTGGTCGTATATTTATTTTATCTACGGAAAAGTACATCTTACGCGCGCGAATAATGTTGACAAAATGTGATCCACCTATGTGGGTGGATTTTTCTACCCATGTGGATGGGCACCTAAAGGAAAAGAAACACATGTGGAGCTACAAAAAGTCTACATGGATAGACACCAAAATTAGAAAATAACTTAAGGAAAGCGTGTTTCTGCCTATAAACAGCCCACATTGTTAGGAATTTTAATTCCTATATATTTCGGTTTTTGTGAGATGTTAATTATATTTTGCCTTTCTAGAATTGTTCCTAAAATTAGATTTTGATTTTGATATGGAAAGGTTTATTTTTTATATGTCTAGATTGGAATGTTGTGTATTTGGTAAGTTTTGGATTCTTATTTATGCTAGGGTTTGAATATGATTATAAGTTACGACTCTCTGTACACTACAAGAAACTGGGACTTTTGCAACAAAAGTATTTGTGACAACAAGCTGTTGTTGCAAATAAATTTTTTGTGACGACCTATCGCAGCTAATAATTAGTTGCACAGAGGTGCTGCTAAATATTATTAGAGACAAAAAAGAAAAGAAAAGTCATCGCTTATAATGGATAATTGTGATAATTCTGTTGATGCTAAATGAATTGGACCCAAAAGTTATTGTTTCGACGCTAATAATATTATTAGCGGCGGCAATTTGGTGTCGCTAATAGTCTGTCAGAAAATTCCATCGCAAAAACTGCTCTCCCTCCAGAAATTAGGTCGCCCGCCCTAATTTCCCACATAATCTCCCGCCAACCAACACTTCCTCTCTCTCCGCTGCACTTGTTTTTGTCTGCCGAGGACCAGGTAATTCACTTAGAAAAATCCACTGAGGTTTGACGAAGCTGTTAAGACAGCTGAGGCTCAGTTAGCTGGCCAATCAACTCAACAAGGCCCAGCTGAAACCGAGTCATCTGCGCAGGCTCCCAAAGCCGCAACAGTGCCGACTCAACCAGAGACATCACATGCTCAAACAACACAATCAATCCCATGTGTGCGAGATGATGCCTTTGAGCAATTATTCCCATTTTCACTTGAGCTGTCAGAGCTAGAGGAAGATACAACTAAAGAGCAACGTCAATACACAGTTCGAGAAGATCTAATCATCCCTACCGACTCCATTGTACCAACAGACTTTGATTTAAATGCTGAATGGCCTCCAGCTGAATTAGGTGTGACAACTGAGTTCCCCGAAGTCTTCAAGACGATCTGTGCAGAGATTGAGAAGATCGAATGGCATCAGGCCTCATTAGATCTGCGTCTGGACAATAGAGATGCCACCTTCACAACAGACTTAAGAGGGATTGTGGTAATGATCAGGGAGTGGTATCAGCAGCAGAGTGCAATGTGACATGAGCAAAGTTCGATATTTTAAGGCATTGTACAATAAGATGCTTGTTTAGAGTGCTGACAATGCTGATATGAAGCAGATGATGCAGGTGTATATGGAAAGATTGCATGCCTCCCATACAACTGAAATGGAGTTGCTGCGTGAATTTCATCGAAAAGAAATTCTGCGTGTTGAGGAGAACATGAATACAAAATTCAGCCTTCTCATGGCTGAAATGAAACTAGTGGCAGCTAAATCAAAGGCCACTCGTTCAGAATTTCGAACAGCACATGCCACATCAGACTCCAAGCAGAACTCAGCTCTCAACAAACTAGACTTTATGCTCGCGGGAATGTTCCCTGGGGTTCCTCTCTCTTTTGATGATGCCAAAAAAAGGGAAGAGGAATACCTGAGGAAATTAAATGAAGAAGCAGCTGTTGAGAAATTGAAGGGAGAAACAACTGAGAAACAAAAGGAAGAAGCAACTGGGGAGAAGAAGAAGGGAAAAGCAATTGAGGGGGAAAAGTCAAATGATTTGACCTTAATGATTGCTAAAACCCCTCAGCAAGGTCATGTCACAACATCCATTATCTGCAAACTTCCAGTGACTCTGTCGATCCAACACTCTGCTGTGCCTATGTAAGAGAAAAGAAAAATTGTAGAAGCAGGGATGGAGGAGTTCGACAAGAGAACGGATGCCCGCGTTGAAGAAATGTTGAAACAGTTCGGTGGCATTCCGACAGGGAAGGATCAAGATGCTATTCCAGATGACGGATCCAAGCCAAGATTGGTTGAAGAATTTAAAACTCTCGAATCCGAAGGCTATTTCAAGAATATATCCAGAGCCCAAGCCTCGTGATCTCGTCTTGGGAGAAAGGGTCTGAAGTTATGCATAGATGAATCTTTGATAGGAAAGCGGACTACCAACACCATTCAACTCGGGTAAGCCGAAGACTCCGTGACAAAGATACACCCGAGAGGAGGAGGAAGAAGTGGTGGAGGAAGAGGTTTTCGACCAGACCTCCGCCCAAAAATAATCGAATATGTAGATCCGGGAAAGAAGGAAAGGATCTCTCTGGGGCCAAGCTACGATGAAGTAGCGAATCTGGAAGTGGCTAGAAAGAATGCTGATTATGTGAAAATAATAGAAGAACAAAACAGAAGAAAAGACCAGCTATGGCAAGAGAGGCAAGAGAGGAAGCGAAAAGATGATGTTGCGAAGAGCGCTTATGAAAAGAAGAAAGCAGCTGAAGATGAAAGAAAAAGAAAAAGAGCTGATGATGACATAGCTGAAGAGGAAAGAAAGAGACATCAAAGGCGATGAAGTGTTGCTGCGAACCCTTCATGTATTTTACTTTTGTAAATACATTCTGTGTAAGTCATCTGTACATTCCATAAAGTGTTCTGCAATTTCTCACCTTGTACTTGTATCTTAGCATAGATGCTTGTAATTTGCTTAGATTTAAATATGCTCTGATACACTTTGTAAATAACTGTGTAAAGGACAAGAATGCTATGATCAATAAAATGATTGATTCAATGCATACATTTTGGCATCATCAAAAAGGGGGAAATTGTTGGGAAATTATTTTGTAGATTTTGATGAATGCCATGTAAAACTTAGATTAGAATGTTGGCAACCCATTTTCCTTGTATCTTTCATTGTAATAGATAGAAATTTGGATGATGCGTCAAGTCAAGTCGCCTATGCCTGGAAATACAAGAAGTCAACTGAAAAAGTGAAGTGAAGACTCCGCTGAGGAACAACTGAGTATGGCCAAGATAGAAGATCAAGGACTCTAATGATAACGTAACATCTGAGAAACAACTGTATGAAGAGTCAGTTAAGTCAACTCAAGAAGCCATGTCACAAGTTGAAGTGACAGATGAGTCTTTCAATGATTGAAGCAAACTCAAGTCACCTGGGAAAAAGGCAGCTGCAAAGAGGAGTTAACTGAAAAGAATTCATTGCATTGAAGTCAAGAACATTACCTAAATAAGTAATACTTCCATGCTGCCAGGTCTTCAAGTGTTCGTCCCAGAAGCGAGCAAAAGGAATAAACCAATGGGAAGCACTGCACCTCGTGTCAGAACCTGAAAAGCTGAACATTCATTTAATACGAGGAAAAGTCTACATCTCAATATTGAAGACAAGAAAAGACAAGCCAACGAACACTAGTGTCTTTTAAAAATCAGCCCATCTCTTCAACGGGCAGATTTTTGAAACTATAAAAGGCTGAGGAATATCATTGAGAAAAGTTTACCTTGCACAACTGAAAAATCAAGCATTATTCAAACTGTAACCTGCAAAATATTCTCAAGATATTCAAGTAAAATCCTCAAGCCTAAATCTCGAAGGAAATCTATCCAACACAAATCTGTGAAGAAAAGACAACTTCAAACTGTTGAAGAGAAAACTTTTCAAGAATCAAAAGGGGTCTACTTTCCAAGGAGGATTGTAGGAAGGTTCAAGGTCGAACCAATCTCAAGTTATTGGAGGGCTTCGTGATCAAATCCAAGAAGCTTGAGAGAGTGAGCTGAAGTAGCAAGGCATCTGTCCTGTGAAGAAGCTGAGTCGGACGAGAAGCCAGCTGTGTGACCAAGGCATCTCCAGACTGAGTATAAGGAGCAAGTCAGTTGTGTGATCAAGACTTGTCTCTAGACTGATAACCACTTTATGAACTGATCACTACTTAGTGGATTTCTCCAGGAGTTGGAGAATAGAGGATTAGAAGAATTATACCATCTTCGAACTTCTATAAAAATCATTTGTGTCATTTACATTTCATCAATTTCATTTCCGCATACTTACTTATATCTGCTTATAATTTGCTATCCAACTGATACTTAACCAAGTGCTAATATTAAGTATTAAAACAAGTTTAAAACAAATCAAATGGTGTTAAGTCTTCCGCTGAAAAACTCAACACATCCAAGTTAAGTTTCAGGTTAAACAGTTTAGTTATTCTATCAACAGCTCTATCGAGTCTGTTGAGTGGCTAACTCTGCTGAATAACCAACTTAGTTGTCTCTCAAGGACTTAGTTGTCTGTATTAACTCTGTAATATTTTAAAAGGACTAAAAATCAAAAAGTTGGTAAGGTTTATTCAACCCCCCCTTCTAAACCTTACTTACACCCCTTGGGACCTATAGTTGGCCTCTGCACCAATTCCCATACATTGTTTCTTTCAAATTGATTCAGCTCTTCTTGCATGGCTTAATCCAATGTGTATCATCCAATGCTTGAGACACATCTTTTGGCTCTATTTGGAAAATAAAACAAGTGAACATTGCTTCATGCTGTGCTCTGGATCTGGTTCTTATGCCATCTCTAACATCTCCAATAACTAACTCTGGTGGATGATATCTCAGCCATCTCACATCAGGTTGAAGCAAGTCAGTTGGATTCAGCCGTCGCGCGGCTAAGTTGTCTTGAACAACTCTTTCATCTTCATTTAGCTATATACTTTCCTGCCGTGTTTGAGATTCATCAATCTCATCTTCATCTGTGTTGATTGCTCTTACTTCAGCTTCAACATAAGGACTCTTCTGCACAGTTGGCTGATTAATTTTGTCAGCTAACTCTTCAATGTCTTCTCCATTAACATTAGGTTCATCAAAAAACACATGGATAGACTCTTCTGTGACCATAGTCATCTTATTCAGCACTCTATAGGCTTTGCTCTCAGCTGAGTATCCCAAAAAGATACATTCATCATCTTTAGCATCAAAAGCCTTCAAATTATCTTTGCCATTGTTATAGATGAAACATTTACATCCAAATATCCTAAAGTATCCAACATTTGGCTTTCTCCCTGTCCAAATCTCATAGGGAGTCTTGGTTAATTGCCTGTTGTTCATGCATCTATTTTGAGTATAGCATGTAGTGTTAATGGCTTCAGCCTAAAATCTCTTAGGCAATCCAACTTCAGCTAACATGGTCCTTGCAGCTTCCTTGAGAGTTCTGTTCTTTCTTTCAGCTACTCCATTCTGCTGTGGAGTTCTTGCTGCAGATAACTCATGAGTAATACCATTTTGAACACAATACTGAGTAATTATCCCATTGACAAACTCAGTTCCTCTATCGGACCTTATCTTTATAATGGTTTGGCTCTTTTCATTTTGAACTCTTTTCATCAGCTGTGGTAACTTTTGCAGAGTTTCCTTCTTTTTGCACATGAAGATTATCCATGTATATCTTGAATAATCATCCACCACCACTAAGGTGTACTTCTTTCCACTTATCTTTGGTTGGTTCAATCGACCAAATAAATCCATATGCAATGATGCAATATCCTTGTTGAAGAAGAACTAGGCTTCTCCTTGAATGAAGGTTTGATCTGCTTTCCCATCTGGCCTGCATCACATACACTTTCTTTCTTGTACACTAAGTCTGGCAATCCTTCCACAAGATGACACCTTGCAAGCTTGTTAATTGTCTTGAAGTTCATATGACTGAGCTTCTTGTGCCACAACCAACTTGATTCGGTTGTGCTCTTTACTAACAGACAAGTGCTTGGTGTAGCAGTAGACCAATCTACCACATACATATTCTCTTGTCTTGATCCTTGCAGCACTATCTCATTTGATTCAGCATCTTTGATCTCGCACACTCCCATATTGAATCCAACATTGTAGCCCTTGTCACAGAGTTGACTGATGCTCAATAGGTTGAAGTTGAGCCTTCAACATATGCAACATCTCTGATTTCCAATTCATTCTTCTTGATAGATCATGTGCCTTTGATTTTCCCTGGAGCTTCATTTCCTCCAAATATGACTTTTGCACATCTAATCTCCTTGAATCTTGACAGGTTTTTCTTGTTTCCTGTTATATTTCTGGAACAACCACTATCCATGTACCAGGTTCCTTGGCAATCAGCTGTTCCTTGAACCTACAATCAAGGAAATTAGTTGTTAGGTACCCATACTTGCCTGGGTCGTGAGGGGTTAGTGCTATAAGATGATCCATCCAACCTATAGCCAAAGGACTTGATTCTAAGAGGTTGCCATCTCTCAGTGCCATAATCATAGTGCACATTAGCAAATTTCTTGGGGGTTTTAGGTTCTTACAGCTGTCTCTTTTGTCTGTATGTCTGTATGTGTGTTTTAGAAATTGCTTTCTTGGGATAGTTGTAATATTTCTGTGTGTAGTGCCTGGGTGCATATGTGTGCTGATAATAGCTCATTTCCCTTTGGAATGACCTTTGCTGTGTTTTAGGTCTTTGCCATCTAGGCTTGTATTCCATTGGTCTTTGCTGATATTTCACATTATTCCAATCAGCTTGGTTTGGATAGTTTCTACCATTCCCATCATATGTATTTTTCTGATGAAATTTCTGGGGTTTCTTGTAGCTCTGTTTGCTCTTCACATAGTATTGTTTGGAGTTTCTTTGATGAACTATTTGGATTGCTTCTGTTGCCCTCTCAAAGATACTCAATCGGCCATTTTCCTTTCTCTTTATAACCAAGGCCAGTTTGTTTTTTGATTGTGCTTAGGAGTGAATGTGGGTGCAACATTTGGTGTTTTGGACTTTTTAGATGCTTCATTACTTGAAGATATTTCTTCCAAAATCACTCTTGGAGTTTGACTGTGCACAAAGGAATTGAATCTTATGCCCGTCTTATCTTCACATTCTTTTTGACTCATGATAATATCATCCAATGATTTGGATGCCTTTGTAAATGAGGCAATCACATTTTTGAGGTCTTTTTCCCTCTTTTCTATAGCAGCTATCTCTACTATCATCTTGGCATTCTCAGCCTTCAACTTTGTGTTCTCATCAGCTATGTGACTTAGAGTACTCAACTCCTTAGTCAACTGTGAGTTTTGGCTTTTGAGTTGGCTGTTTTCCTCATTTTGAAGTGTGTGTGAGGATTTAATGTGCTCTAAATCTCTCATCATTTTGCCTAATGAATCATAAAGATCAGTGGGTGATGAAGTGTGTGTATCACAATCACTATCACTTGAATCTGAATGAGATGAGTTAGAGTGTGCCTCATCTTCTTAGTCTGGTTGATCTTGTTCTTTAGCCATAAGGAAGATCATGGCTTCTTCTTCAGAATCACTTGAGTAGTCGACTTCACTACTCTCGAGTCTCGCCGCTTTAGACTTATTTGTCTCAGTGATCTCGTGACCAACCTGGCTTTCTTCTTTTCCTGTCTTCTTTCTCCGAAGACTTTTCTTTCTTCTTAATTCCTATATTTGTTGACTAGTGGATAGGAACAATCAACTGCAAAATGTCCTGGTTGTCTACAGTTCCAACACAGGTTCTCAGCTCTTTGATTAGCTCTTTCTGTTCTTGGGTTATCAGTTCTCTGATATTCTACTCTTTGATGCTCAGCTCTCTTGGGTGGCCTATCTTCTTTTGACTTATAGGGAGTTGAATGTCTCCTGGAGGTTTCACCCTTGTTTCTTTTATAGTTTTTATTGAAGAACTTGTTCAATCTTTTAACCATTAGGGCAATTTCCTCCTGTTCTATGGCTTCCTTTGGTTCACCTCTCTTTCCATCCTTGACTACCAGTGCAGATGTCTTAGGTACAACTGTCTCCTCTTACTCTTTTCTTCTTAGCTCAAACTCGTAGGCTTTGAGGTCTGAGAATAGCTCATGGTTGGATGTTCTTGAGAGGTCCATGGAATGACTTAGGGCCATAGTCTTTTGTGTGTATTCCTTCCCAAGAGCTGAAAGCTCATTTGTGATCTCAGTGAATCTGGCATCCAGCTGATCCATTGATTCACCTGCAAGCATTTTAAAATTTTCAAATTTTTGAACAACAACATACAGTTTATTTTCTTTAATTTGCTCTGATCCTTCACAAATTAAAGTTAGCTTATTCCATATTTCTTTTGTTGTTTTGCAGAATTTGACTTTATTGAACATTGCTTTGTCCAAAGTCTTGTAGAGTATGTCCATTGCCATATTGTCCAAGTTGTATCTCTTCCTATCATCATTTGTCCACTCAGTCCTTGGTTTGTCAACCATGGCTGGTCTTTCTTCAACAGCAACTTTTTCTCCTTCAGCTGCAGCTGCTCTTCTTACAACCGTGTTCACTTTTAGTATTTGCAGTGGCCCATCCTCTATCACAAGACACATTTCATCATGTAGAGCAGATAGAGGAGCCTACATACGAATTTTCCAATCATCAAATTCTTCAACAGTGAACATAGGAATGCATGTCAAATTTGCTTCCACGATAATGACTTTGCTAAAAATGAAAGATTTTGAAAATGTAAGTGTTTAAAACCTTTTGAAAAAGATAAAGATCCAGTTCTGTAACCAGTGCGGAATGCTCAATGAACCAACCTCTCTGATACCACTTGTAGGTCCCAAGTGGTGTGAGTAAGGGTTAGAAGGGGGGGTTGAATAAACCTTACCAACTTTTCAATTTTAGTCCTTTTAAAATTATTACAGAGTTAACTCAAATAGTTGTGTCCTTGAGGGATAACTAAGTTGGTTATTCAGCTAAGTTAGCCACTCAACAGACTCGATAGAGCTGTTGATAGAATAACTCCGCTGTTTAACCTGAACTTTAACTTGGTTGTGTTGGTTTTAACAGCGGAAGACTTAACACCCTTTGAATTTGTTTTAAGCTTGTTTTAACACTTGATTTTAGCACTTGGTTATTAATCAGTTGGATAACAAATATGAGTTTATCAGCAGATATGATGTACGTATGCAGAAATATAAATGTGCATAAAAATAAATGACACATATAATTTTTATAGAGGCTCGAAGATGGGGTAATTCTTCTAATCCTCCCTTCTCCAAGTCCTGGAGGAATCCACTAAGTAACAGATCAGTTTACAAAGTGGTGAACAGTCTAGAGACAACCATGGTCCACAGCTGACTTCTCTTCAACTCAGCTTCTTCACAGGGTAGATGTCTTGCTACTTCAGCTCATTTTCTCAAGCTGTTGGATTTGATCACGAAGCCCCTCAATAACTCGATACTGGTTCGACCTTGAACCTTCCTACAATCCTCCTTTGAAAGTAGACCCCTTTAGATTCTTCAAAAGTTTCCTCTTCTACAGATTTGAAGTTGTCTTTCCTTCACAGCTTGTGTTGGATCGATTTCCTTCGACTTTCAGGCTTGAGGATTTGCTTGAATAAACTTGAGAATATTTCAGGTTAATAGCTTGAATAATGCTTGCTTGTTCGTGGTTCAGGTAGTCAAGGTAACCTTTTCTCAATGAATTTCCTCAGTCTTTTATAGTGAACTTTTGAAATTTTGCCCGTTGAAGAGATAGGCTAATTTCAAAAGTCACTTGCGTTCGTTGGCTTGCCTTTTTGTAGTCCTTAATGTTGACATTTCCTTGTATTTAATGTTTTGCAGCATTGCAGCATTTCTGACACTTGGTGCATCGATTCCCATTGGTTTGTTCCTTTTGCACACAACTGGAACTAACACTTTATCTCTGATAACTTTAACATGTTACCATTCTAAGTAACATTCTTGGCTTTTATCAACGGACCTCGTTCGGTTTGTCTTGGCTTGACTTCGATTTGTAGTCTTTTTTTTCCCCAGGTGACTTGAGTTAGCTTCCAATCTTTGGATGACTCATCTATCACTTCAACTTGAGACTTGACTTCTTGAGTTGACTTGACTGACTCTTCACACAGTTGATTCACATCTGATACACCTTCAGTCGAGTCCTTGACTTTCATTCTTTGCCATACTCGGTTGTCTTTGCAATGAGTCTTCACTTGATCTTGATTGACTTCTTTTTTCGGCATAGCTGACTTGACTCAGCTTTTCCAGCCCTATCCATTACAATGTAACTTACAAGGAACATGGGGTGTCAACTTTCTAGTTTAAGTTTTACATGGTATCATCAAAATCTACAAGATAAATTTTCTAACATTATTTAATTAGATTCAACATCTTTGATCTGGCACAATCCCATGTTGAATCCCACATTATAGCCTTTGTCACAGAGTTGGCTGATGCTTAACAGTTTGAAGTTGAGGCCTTCAACATAATCAACATTTGTGATTTCCAATCTGTTGGGAAATTTATTTTAAATTTTGATGAATGCCATGTAAAACTTAAACTAGAAAGTTGGCACCCCATTTTCCTTGTAATTTTCATTGTAATAGATAGAGCTGGAAAAACTAAGTCGAGTCAGCTAAGCTTGGAAATACAATAAGTCAACTGAAGACTGAAGTGAAGACTCCACTGTGGAACAACTGAGTATGGCCAAGAAGGTAGATCAAGAACTTGACTGAAGATGTATCAGCTGAAGAACATCTGTGTGAAGTGTTAGTCTAAGTCATCTCAAGAAGCCAAATCACAAGTTGAAAGTGACAATTGAGTCTTCAAATGATTGAAGCGATTTCGAGTTACTGCATTGGAATTAGGGCGACAACCAAGAGAAGTCAACTGAAAGGAATCCATTGCACAGAAGTCAAGAATATTACTTAAATAAGTAGTACTTCCATGCTGCCAGGTCTTAAAGTGCTCATCCAAGAAGCGTGCAAAAGGAATAAACGAATTGGAAGCACTGCACCTCGTGTCAGAACCTGAAAAGCTGAACATTCATTTAATACGAGAAAAGGTCTACATCTCAAGATTGAAGACCAAGAAAAGACAAGCCAACGAACACAAGTGTCTTTTGAAAATCAACCTATCTCTTCAATGGCCAGATTTTTGAAAGTTCACCATAAAAGGCTGAGGAAACACATTGAGAAAAGGTCACCTGAACCACGAACAAGCAAGCAATATTCAAACTGTAACCTGCAAATATTCTCAAAAATATTCAAGCAAATCCTCAAGCCTGAAACTAGAAGGAAATCAATCCAACACAAAGCTGTGAAGAAAAGACTACTTCAAACTGTTGAAGAGAAAACTTTTGAAGATTCAAAATGGGTCTACTTTCCAAGAAGATTGTAGGAAGGTTCAAGGTCAAACCAGTCTCAAGTTATTGGAGGGCTTCGTGATCAAATCCAAGAAGCTTGAGAAAGTGAGATGAAGTAGCAAGGCAGCTGCCCTGTGTAGAAGCTGAGTCGAAAGAGAAGCCAGCTGTGTGACCAAGGCATCTCTAGACTGAGTCCAAGGAGGAAGTTAGTTGTGTGATCAAGACTTGTCTCTAGACTGATAACCACTTCGTGAACCGATCATTACTTAGTAGATTCCTCCAGGAGTTGGAGAAGAGAGGATTAGAAGAATTACCCCATCTTCGAACCTCTCTAAAAATCATTTGTGTCATTTACATTTCAACACTTTTATTTTTGCACATACTTATATTTGTTGATAATTTGCTATCCAACTGATTAAAAAAAACTAAGTGCTAAAATTAAGTGTTAAAACAACTTTAAATCAAACTCAAGGGTGTTAAGTCTTCCGCTGAAAAACTCAACACAACCAAGTTAAGGTTTAGGCTAAACATCTGAGTTATTCTATCAACAGCTCTATTGAGTCTGTTGAGTGGTTAACTCTGCTGATTAACTAACTTACCTGTCCTTCAAGGACTTAGTTGTGTGTTAACTCTGTAATATTTTAAAAGGACTAAAATAGAAAAGTTGGTAAGGTTTATTCAATTCCCCCCTTCTAAACCTTAATTACACCCCTTGGGACCTACAAGTGGTATCAGAGCGGTTGGTTCATTGAGCCTTTCACACTGGTTACTGAACTAGATCTCTGTCTTTTCTAAAAGATTTTTAACACTTGTGTTTTCAAAATCTTTGATTCTTAGCAAAAGTTATTATCATGGAAGCAAATCTGACACGCATCCCTATGTTCACTGTTGAGAAATTCGATGACTGGAAAATTCGTATGTAGGCTCATCTATCTGCTTTACATGATGAAATATGGCTAGTGATAGAAGATGGGCCACTGCAAATACTTAAGGTGAACACAACTGTAAGAATAGCAACTGTAGTGGCAGAAGCAGAAGAAGACAGACCAACCATGGTTGAAAAGCCAAGGACTGAGTGGACCAATGATGATAGAGAGAGATACAACTTGGATAATGTGGCCAAGGACATTCTCTACAAAATATTGGACAAATCAATGTTCAATAAAGTCAAATCTTGAGCAAATTAAAGAAAATAAATTATCTGTTGCTGTACAGAAATTTGAAAATTTTAAAATACTTGCAGGTGAAACCTTGGATCAGCTGGATGCCAGATTCACTGAAATCACAAATGAGCTATCAACATTTGGGAAAGAATATACACAAAAGGAAATGTGCATGAAGATTCTAAGAAGCCTCCCAGCTGAATGGGAAATGAAGGTCATGGCCCTGAGACATTCAATGAACCTCACAACAACATCCAATCATGAGCTATTCTCAGATCTCAAAGCTTATGAGTTTGAGTTGAGAAGAAAAGATCAAGAGGAGACAACTGTACCCAAAATGTTTTGCATTTATTGTCAAGGAGGGAAAGAGAGTTGAAGTCAAGGAAGCCATAGACCAGAAGGAGATTGCCCTGATGGTTAAAAGATTCAACAAGTTCTTCAATAAGAACTATAAAAGAAACAAGGGTGAATCCTCCAGGAGACATTCAACTCCCTCCAAGTCAAGGGAAGACAGGCCACCCAATAGAGCTGAGCATCAAAGTGTTGAGTATCAGAGAGCTGACAACCCAAGGACAGAAAGAGTTGAGAACTTGTGTTAGAACTGCAGACAACCAGGACATTTTGCAATTGATTGTTCCTATCCACCAGTCAATACGTACAGGAATGAAGAAGAAAGAAAAGTCTTCAGAGAAAGAAGACAAGAAAAAAAGAAAGCAATGTTGGCTGCTGAGATTGCTGAGATAGCTAAGTCGAAAGAAGCAGCAAACTCAGAGAGTAGTGAAGCTGACTACTAAGGTGATTTGGAAGAAGAAGCAATGATCTGTCTAATGGCTAAAGAACAAGATCAACCAGACCAGGAAGATGAGGTACACTCTAACTCATCTCACTCATATTGTAGTGATAGTGATTGTGACACACACACTTCATCACCCACTGATCGTTATGATTCATTAGGCAAAAAGCTGAGAATGCTAAACTAATAACAGAGATAGATGCTATAGAAAAGAGGGAAAGTGATCTCAAAAATGTGATTGCCTCATTTACAAAGGCATCTAAATCATTGGATGACCTTATTATGAACCAAAACGAGTGTGGAGATAAGACAGGCATATGATTCAATTCCTTTGTGCACAATCAAACTCCTAGAATGACTTTGGAAAGGGGATCTTCAAGTAATGAACCATCTCAAAAACCCAAAACACCAAAGGTTGCACCCACATTCACTCCAAAGCACAATCACAAACAAACTGGCCTTGGATATAAAGGAAAAGGAAGACAGCCAGTTGAGTATGCTGAGAGGACAGCTCAGAAGAAATCCAGCAGAGTTCCTCAACAAACTCCAAATAGAAAGTACTCTGCGAAGAATAAACATATCTACCAAAAAACCCAAAAGTTTTATCTAAGAAACACATATGATGGGAATGGTAGAAATTACCCGAGCCAAGCTGAATGGAATAATGTGAAATATCAGCAAAGTCCAATCGAATACAAGCCTAAATGGCAAAGACCTATACCTCAGCAAAGGTCATTCCAAAGGCAAAAGAGCTATTATCAGCACACATACGCACCCAGGCACTACACTCAAAAATATCATAACTACCTAAAGAAGCCAATTGCTAAAATGCACACACAGGCATACAGACAAAATAGATAGCTGTATGAACCTAAAGCCACCAAGCAATTTGCCAAAGTGAATTATGATTATGTCACAGATAGATGGCAACCTCTTAGAGTCAAATCATTTGGCTATAGGTTGGTTGGATCATCTTACAACACTAACCCCTCAGGACCCAGGCAAGTATGGGTACCTAAAAACTAATTTCCTTGATTGCAGGTTCTAGGAACAATTGAGTGCCAAGGAACCTGGTACATGGATAGTGGTACATTCCGGACATATGACAGGAAACAAGAAAAATCTGTCAAGATTCAAGGAGATTAGAGGTGCAAAAGTCATATTTGGAGGAAATGAAGCTCCGTGGGAAATAAAAGGCACTGGATCCATCAAGAAGAATGGATTAGAGATCACAGATGTTGCATATGTTGAAGGCCTCAATTTCAACCTGTTAAGCATCAGCCAACTCTGTGACAAGGGCTACAATGTTGGATTCAACATGGGAGTGTGCCAGATCAAATATACTGAATCAAATGAAATAGTGCTGCAAGGATCAAGACAGAAAAATATGTATGTGACCAGTCCACACCAAGTACATGTCTGCTAGCAAAGAGCACAACCGAATCAAGTTGGCTGTGGCACAAGAAGCTGAGTCATCTGAACTTCAAGACAATCAACAAGCTTGCAAGGAGTCATCTTGTGGAAGGATTGCCAGACTCAGTGTACAAGAAAGAAAGTGTATGATATGCATGCCAGATGGGAAAGCAGATCAAATCTTCATTCAAGGAGAAGCCTAGTTCTTCTTCAACAAGGATATTGCATCTGTTGCATATGGATTTATTTGGTCCAGTTGAACCAACCATCATAAGTGGAAAGAAGTACACCTTAGTGGTGGTGGATGATTATTCAAGATATACATGGACAATCTTCATGTGCAAAAAGAAGGAAACTCTGCAAAAGTTACCACAACTGATGAAAAGAGTTCAAAATGAAAAGAGCCAAACCATTATAAAGATAAGATCTGATAGAGGAACTGAGTTTGTCAATGGGATAATAACTCAGTATTATGTTGAAAATGGTATTGCTCATGAGTTATCTGTAAGCAAGAACTCCACGTGAGAATGGAGTAGGTGAAAGGAGGAACATAACTACGAAAGAAGTTTGCTGCAAGAACCATGTTAGTAATTTGGATTGCCTAAGAGATTTTGGTGAAGCCATCAACACCGCATGTTATACTCAAAATAGATGCATGATTAATAGGCGGTGACAAAGACTCCTATGAAATATGGGTGGGAGAAAGCCAAATGTTGCATATTTTAGAATATTTGGATGTAAATGCTTCATCCATAACAATGGCAAGGATAATCTAAAGGCTTTTGATGCTAAAGCGATGAAGGTATCATTTTGGGATACTCGGTGAGAGCAAAGCCTATAGAGTGCTAAACAAGAGGACTATGGTCACGAGAAGAGTCTATCCATGTGGTTTTTGATGAACCTAATGTGAATGGAGAAGACATTGAAGAGTTAGCTGATAAGCTGAATTAGCCAACTATGCAGAAGAGTCCTTATGTTGAAGCTGAAGTAAGAGTAATCAGCCAAGATGAAGATGAGATAGATGAATCTCAAAGACAGCTGGAAAGTCTGCAACTGGATGATGATGAAAGAGTTGCTCAAGACAACACAAGCGCAAGCAATTTGAACCCGGTGACTTACTTCAACCTGATGTGAGATAGCTGAGAGACCATCCGCCAGAGCTAGTCATTGGAGATGTTAGAGATGGTGTAAGAACCAGATTTAGAGCTCAGCAAGAAGCAATGTTCACTTGTTTTATTTCCCAAATAGAGCCAAAAGACGTGTCTCAAGCACTGGATGATACACATTAGATTCAAGCCGTGCAAGAAGAGTTGAATCAGTTAGAAAGGAACAAAGTATGGGAATTGGTCCAGAGACCAACCCATCAGAATGTTATTGGCACAAAATGGGTTTTCAGAAACAAGATGAATGACGAAGGATCTGTGGTAAGAAACAAAGCAAGGTTGGTAGCCAAAAGGTATTGCCAAGAAGAGGGAATAGATTTTGATGAAACCTTAGCTTTTGTAGCAAGATTAGAAGCAATAAGGATGTTTATTGCCTATGTTGCTCACATGAACTTCACTCTATATCAAATGGATGTGAAAAGTGCATTCTTAAATGGACTGTTAGAGGAAGAAGTCTATGTTGAACAACCTCCAGGTTTTGAGCAGAAGACTATTGGAGATAAGGTGTACAATCTCAAGAAAGCATTATATGGATTGAAACAGGCACCAAGAGCATGGTATGATACATTATCTCAATTCCTAACGGATAATGGATTCACCAAAGGAAAAGTGGACATAACACTCTTCAGAATTCAAGATGGAGAGAGTATATTGCTTGTTCAAATATATGTGGATGATATCATTATTGGATCCACAAATAAAGAGTTGTGTGATAAGTTTTCAAACCTCATGCAAGGCAAATTTGAAATGAGCATGATGGGAGAACTGACTTTCTTCCTAGGACTTCAAGTTAAGCAATTGAAGGATGGAACTTTCATAAGTCAAACAAAGTACACCAGGGATTTAATGAAGAAATTTGGTATGGAAGATAAGTCTTCTGTGAAAATACCAATGAACACATCAGTCAAGATGGACATGGATGCAGATGGCAAGGCTGTAGATCAAACAAGATACAGAGCACTTCTTGGATAACTGCTCTATTTAACAGCCAGCAGGCCAAACATCACCTTTGCAGTAGGTGTATGTGCAAGATTTCAATCTGCACCAAAGGAGAGCCACATGACTGCAGCTAAAAGAATCCTAAGATATTTGAAGGGATGCCAGGAAGTTGCCTTATGGTATCCAAAGGAAGGTGGATTCAAGCTTATTGGTTACTTAGACTTTGACTATGTTGTATGTAGAGTTGACAGAAAGAGTACTTCAGTTACATGTCAAATGCTTGGAAAAAGATTGGTTTCCTAGTTTAGTAAGAAGCAACATTAAATAGCCACATCCACAGCTGAAGCAGAGTACATAGCTGCTGACAGCTATTGTGCCGAAGTCTTATGGATGAGATAACAACTGAGAGATTATGAAATTGAAAAAAAAGAGATTCCAATTATGTGTGATAACACAAGTGCTATTGCAATAACTCAGAATCATGTGTTACATTCAGGAACAAAGCACATTGATGTCAGATATCATTTTATAAGAGATCATCTTGAAAAGAAAGACATCACCTTGGAATATATCTCAACTAATAAGCAGTTAGCTGACATATTCACCAAGCCCTTATGTGAATCAAGATTTGAAGAGCTTAAGAATGAGCTAGGGTTAATTGAGCTGAGTTAACACTCAGAAGACTCAATCAGAAGAGATAGAAGATAAAGTTTGCGGTATAAGAAACAACCAAGTAAGATCAGCCATATCAGAAAGTCAGTTGTATCGAGTTAACTGACAGCTGAGTCGCTTAATGAAAAGGAGAGCAGAAGAGTTAAGTCATTTGTGAGATAAGCTGAGCCATTTGTGAGCTAAATGACAAAAATGTAGTCGTTTTAAATGAGCGGGAATGTTTTTAAGGATGACATCAGCGTAATAATGACGGGTACAGTCAAAAGCTGCACAGTAAGCATATGATTGGATATAAATGTTGCCGCATTAAATGCGAGGAATTAAATGCGGTTTGACATGCTAAATCTGAGCCGTTGATCTTGATCAAATTTCAAAAATTCAAAAACCAGTCCTTTCAAACCCTTATAAACGGTTCTCAGTCTTCTCTCTCACACTTTACTGAAACTGTTCATCTTTCAAGCAAAAGAAAGCAAAGTATTTTCTCTCTCGCAAACCCTACGTGTTCTCAAGCCAGTTTATGAAATTTTAATCGGTAAAACTCTCTACAAATGGCACCAAAGTTTAATTTCGTCAAGTTATCAAAGCAAATCCACTCAGGATTGTCCGTGGATTTTGAAGGCATGGTGAAGCAGGGTTTGGATGAAACCCTAGTGAAGAAAATTGCTGATATGTTGGAAAAGTTCGATCTTAAAGCTTTTCTTACTATGGAGTACTCGCACACCTACCTTGAAGAAGTGGCGTAGTTCTACGTGGCACAGTTCTACGTGAATGTGGAGGTGCAGGACGAAGGCATCAAGTCTTCTGTCCACCGCAAGGACATTATGATAACTGCTAAAGACCTTGCGGAGCACTTTTGTTGCCGTCTGAGGGCATGTCTGAGATAAACGAAGCTGATGTCGATTTGGCTGCTGCATGAAAAGAGGTAGACAAACCTTAGTGTACTGCGAAGGTGATCTACACAACTGAGATGAAGCTGCTGAAGTATGACTATCACAGGTTGATGGATGTCATCTCAAAGTGTGTATACATGAAGTTTGGAAGTTTCAACCAATTGTCAAAGACTAAGCTGATCGTCATGGCTGCGATCATGCAGGGAAAGAAAGTTAACTGGGCTGAGTTCGTGTACATCAGACTCTGCCAGAACGTTAGGAACAAATCATACAAGGAGGACGAATCCTTTGGAGGATCACTAGGATATGGCCTAGTAATTGGCCATCTGATGGAAGTGAAGGGCATTCCCCTTCAACATGGAAAGCCTTTCCATGTAAACAAGAAGATGTTCAAGGCTAATATTTTAGGAGCCCAGAAGAGAGCCCATGCGAAGAGGGCGGACACAAGTGAGGGGGAATCAGCTGACCCCGAGGACACATCTATTACCTCCCCTCCCAAGAAGAAAGCTGCAAAGAAGAAGGTTGTCCCTGCAGCAAAGAAACAGAATGCACCTGCCCCAGCAGCCGAGTCAAATGCCCGAGCAGTCCTGTCTCCTACCCCTACAGCCAAGGCTGAGAAGGAAGCCCAAATCCCTTCTCCAGCCATACAAAAGAAAAGGATTGCCAAGCCCAGAAAGGCAGCTCCATCCAAGAAAGATGCACCGGCCCCCACCGCCACAGAATTAGAAGAGGAAAAAGAACCAAAAATTTCTATGGTTAAAACCAAAGGAAGAAGGCTAGTCAGAACGTCAGAGCGTAAAAAAGGCAGTGAGTCGCCACTCGGTGGAGAAAGCTTCGAGGCTCGCGACACTCGAGAAATGCGATCTCTGAAATAGTTGATGAAACTGCCAAGACTGCTGAGGGTGATCAACAGAGGCCCCCAGAAGACCCAGTTGTGGAGAGGACAATTGAGGACAAAGAAGCAGCTGAGACAACTGAATCTCAAGGTGAGAAAGTTGTCTCTCCGCCTGCAACTGATGCTGTTGAAGGTGAAGAGCAGCAGAGCATGCTACCTTCCATTCCAGAAGAGGAAGGACAAGAAGAGGAGGATGAGGATGATGATGTTATCATACTTTCTCCTGTGTATCTAGACATCCAGTGCCATCTACGTGAATTGAGGGCGTGGAAGCTAAGCCACTCAAGGGTGCAGTTTCAACACCCTGAGTTTATCGAGGAAGAAGAGGAGTTGTTGCAATTTCTCGAAGTCAACACTATTCTTCAGGCTCTTGATGAGGATACCTGCCTGAATACTCTACACATCTACAAGGAGAAAGAAAAGGCCAAAGCAGCTAAGGAAGCAGAAGCACTCGAGAAAGCCAGTATATGTCATCTTACTGGAACTCTAGAACACACTCACCCTCATATACTTGTGTTCTCCGAGAGTGATGAAGACATGGATCTCGTTGCTACAACAGAGAAGTCAGACATGCAGCAAGCTCACGAGGGGAATCCAGGATAATGCATGAGCAACAAATGTATGAAGGACAGGAGAGTCCTCACAATCTCTCTCCGCAGATCGATCCTTTGGGAGTAGCACAACATATTGCCTCGATCGTTCTTTGCGGCTATGTCCATTGTCGATCTTAGGATGGTTCCAAGGGAAATAGCGATGAAACTGGGAATTTGAGCCCCCAAGTTGAGCCAACCCCTATTGAAGGTGTCTTACCACCTGCCCCCACCGACTGCGCACTCAAAGGAAGCAGCCGCGAGTCTGCAGAAAATTGACCACATCATCAGTCACTCAGCTAGTGTGCCAGCTGAGGGAGAAACTCACTCCACTGCAGCAGGGTCGGAGGATGCTGCAGGTGACTCCATATTGAAGAAAAGAGGTGAAGTAGAAACTGAAAAAGAACCACAACAGGTTGACATTGATGAAGCTCGGACAGTTGAGTTTGTCCCAGCTGAAGTGTCAGCTGCTTTGCAGGCTGAGGACACTATTGTTGCAGTCGAGGTATAGGATGGCAATGCCCCGAGAGTTAACACTCTGGGTAGTGAAAGTGCAATCCAATGGGTTGAGACTCCTTCAGATGCCATGGTCCAAGACCCTAAGACAGCTGTGACTGTCGAAGGGAATGTAGAAGGCCTCTCTGCAGTTGAGACTGTTGGAGGTGTTGAAGGCCAAAGGGAAGTTGAGACCTCCCTGGGTAAAGCTCAAGAAGTTCAAACCATCCCTCCTATTAACATTACTGAATCTGAGAATGTGATTAGTGCACTTCATGACTCCCAGGAAACCCTGACATATCATTTCTGGGGTCTGAAGATGAAGCTGAGTCTACACCTGTTGAACATCAAAAGGACCCAGCTGAGGATGTTCTACCACAGACGAGTCAGTCAATTTTCAAACTGCTCGTCAAACATTTAACTTTGATGATGAACCAAGCACCCAGGTTTCTTCATCATCCGATGACGCTGATGATGCAGCCGAGAACCAGGTACTTCACTTAGCAAAATCCACTGAGGCCGAAGAAGCTGTTAAGACAGCTGAGGCTCAGTCAGCTGGCCACTCAGCTGGCCAACCCACTCAAAAAGGCCCAGCTGAAACCGAGTCATCTGCTCAGGCTCCCACAGATGCTGCAGTACCGACTCCACTAGGATCATCACAGGCACATACTGAAATTTTAATCCCCTATGTGCGAGATGATACTTTTGAGCAATTATTTCCCTTTTCACTAGAGCTGCCAGAGCTAGAGGAAGAAACAGCTAAAGAGCAGCGACAGTACACCGTTCAAGAAGATCCAGTAATCCCTACCGACTCTATTGTACCAGCAAACTTTGATTTCGATGCAGAATGGCCGCCAGCTGAATCAGGTGTGACAGCTGAGATCCGTGAAGTCTTCAAGAAAATATGTGGAGAGATTGAGAAGATCGAATGGCACCAGGCCTCATTAGATCTACGTCTGGACAATAGAGATGCCAACCTCACAGCAGATTAAGAGTGATAGTGGTACGGATCAGGGAATGGTGTCAGCAGCAGAGTGCAATGTGATACAAACAAGTTCGATATTTCATGGCACTGTACAATAAGATGCTTGTTTGGAGTGCTGACAATGATGATATGAAGTAGAGGATGCAGGCGTATACGGAAGATTGCATGCCTCCCACACAACTGAAATGGAGTTACTACGTGAATTTCATCGAAAAGAAATTCTGCGTGTTGAGGAGAACATGAATACAATGTTCAACCTTCTCATGGATGAAATGAAACTGGTGGCAGCTGAATCAAAGGCCACTCGTTCGAATTTCAACAAAGACATGCCGCATGCCGAGACTCAAGCGTAACTCGGCTCTCAAATAGATGGACTTCATGCTCGCATGAATGTTCCCTGGGGTCCCTCTCTCCTTTGATGATGTCAAAAAGGGGGAAGAGGAGTACCTAAGGAAGTTGAAAGAAAAGCCAGCTGGTGAGAAAGCAGCTGATGAGAAGAAAAAGGGAAAAGCAGTTGAGGGGGAAAGGTCAAAGGATTTGACCCTAATGATTGCTGAAAACCCTCATTAGGGTCATGTGACAGCCTCAATAATCAGCAAACTTCCAGTAACTCTGTCGATCGAACACTCTCTTGTGCCCATGTCAGAGAAAAGAAAGATTATAGTAGTAGATCAGTTAGAGTTCGAGAAAAAGACGGATGCCCGCATTGAAGCAGTGATGAAACAATTCGGTGGCATTCCGGTAGGGAAGGATCAATATGCTATTCCAGATGATGGATCCGAGCCATGATCTGTTGAAGAATTTAAGACGCTTGAATCCGAATGCTATTTCCAGAAGATATCTGTAGCCCAATCCTGGGATCTATACTGGGAGTAGGGTCTGAAGTTATGCAAAGAGGCTGATAGGCAACAGACTACCAGCAGCCATTCAGCTGTAAGCAGAAGACTCCTATACAGTATACACCCAGAGGAGGAGGAGGAAGAAGTGGTGGAGGAAGAGGTTTTCGACCTAGACCTCTACCCAAACATATCGAATATGTAGATCCCGGCAAGAAGGGAAGGATCTACTAGGCTGGGTATGATGAAGTAGCGAATCTGGAAGTGGCTAGGAAGAATGCTGACTACGTGAAAAAAATAGAAGAGGAAAACAAAAGACAAGACCAACTATGGCAAGAGAGGCAAGAGAGGAAGCGAAAGACGATGCTGCAAAAAAAGCTTATGAAAAGAAGAAAGCTGCTGGAGATGAAAGAAAAAGAAAGAGAGCTGATGATGACAGAGCTGAAGAGGAAAGACGGAGGCAACGAAGACGATGAAGTGTTGCTGCGAACCCTTCATGTATTTTACTCTTGTAAATACATTTTTGTGTAAGTCATCTGTATATTCAATAAAGTGTTTTATAATTTCTCACTTTATCTTTGTATCTTAAGCATAAATGCTTGTAATTTGCTTAGATTTAAATATGCTCTGATACACTTTCTAAACAGCCGTGTAAAGGACAAGAATGCTATGATCAATAAAATGATTGTTTCTGCGCATACATTCTTTGTTACTGCATTGTCTGTATGTATCTTTGATGTTTGCATGTTGTTTAATTTTTTTAAGTTTTGGCATCATCAAAAAGGGGGGAAATTGTTGGGAAATTTATTTTAGATTAGATTAATGCCATGTAAAACTTAAACTAGAAAGTTGGCACCCTATTTTCCTTGTAATTTTTATTGTAATAGATAGAGCTGGAAGAGCTAAGTCGAGTCAGCTAAGCCTGGAAATACAAGAAGTCAACTGAAGACAGAAGTGAAGACTCCGTTGTGGAACAACTGAGTATGGCCAAGAAGGTAGATCAAGAACTTGACCGAAGATGTATCAGCTGAGGAACAACTGTGTGAAGTGTCAATCTAAGTCATCTCAAGATGCCAAGTCACAAGTTGAAAGTGACAGTTGAGTCTTCAAATGATTGAAGCAGACTTAAGTTACCTGGGGAATTAGCCAGCAGCCAAGAGAAGTCAACTGAAAGGAGTCCGTTGCACAGAAGTCAAGAATATTACTTAAATAAGTAATACTTCCATGCTGCCAGGTCTTAAAGTGCTCATCGAAGCGTACAAAAGGAATAAACCAATGGGAAGCACTGCACCTCGTGTCAGAACCTGAAAAGCTGAACATTCATTTAATACGAGGAAAGGTTTACATCTCAAGATTGAAGACCAAGAAAACACAAGCCAACGAACACAAATGTCTTTTGAAAAACAACATATCTCTTCAACGGGCAGATTTTTGAAAGTTCACTATAAAAGGCTGAGGAAACACATTGAGAAAAGGTCACCCGAACCACGAACAAACAAGCAATATTCAAACTGTAACCTGCAAATATTCTCAAAATATTCAAGCAAATCCTCAAGCCTCAAACTAGAAGGAAATCAATCCAACACAAGCTGTGAAGGAAATACTACTTGAAACTGTTGAAGAGGAAACTTCTGAAGAATCAAAAGGGGTCTACTTTCCAAGGAAGATTGTAGAAAGGTTCAAGGTCGAACCAGTCTCAAGTTATTGGAGGACTTCATGATCAAATCCAAGAAGCTTGAGAAAGTGCGGCAAGCAAGCAAGCGCGCCTGTGAAGAAAAGCGAGTCGGAAGAGAAGCCAACTGTGTGACCAAGGCATCTCTAGACTGAGTCCAAGGAGCAAGTCAGCTGTGTGATCAAGACTTGTCTCTAGACTGATAACCACTTTGTGAATCGATCATTACTTAGTGGATTCCTCCAGGAGTTGGAGAAGAGAGGATTAGAAGAATTACCCCATCTTCGAACCTCTATAAAAATTATTTGTGTCATTTACATTTCAACACTTTTATTTTTGCATATATACTTATATCTGCTGATAACTTGCTATCGAACTGATTTAAAAAAAAATAAGTGTGGAAATCAAGTGTTAAAATAATTTTAAATCAAACTCAAGGGTGTTAAGTCTTCCACGGAAAAACTCAACAGCTGAGTTATTAGGCTAAATAGCTGAGTTATTCTATCAACAGCTCTATTGAGTCTGTTGAGTGGCTAACTCTGCTGATTAACTAACTTAGTTGTCCCTCAAGGACTTAGCTGTGTGTTAACTCCGTAATATTTTAAAAGGACTAAAATCGATAAGTTGGTAAGGTTTATTCAACCTCCCCCCTTCTAAACCTTACTTACACCCCTTGGGACCTACACAATCTATTTTTCTTAATAGATCATGTTCCTTTGATCTCCCCTAGAGCTTCATTTCCTCCAAATATGACTTTAGCACCTCTAATCTCCTTGAATCTTGACAATATGATTTTGATTGTGCTTAAGGATGGATGTGTGTGCAACACATGAGACTGGTTCGACCTTGAACCTTCCTACAATCTTCCTTAGAAAGTAGAACCCTTTTGATTCTTCAAAAGTTTCCTCTTCAACAGTTCGAAGTAGTCTTTCCTTCACAGCTTTGTGTTAGATTGATTTCCTTCTAGTTTGAGGCTTGAGGACTTCCTTGAATATTTTTGAGAATATTTGCAAGTTACAGTTTGAATATTGCTTGTTCGTTCGTGGTTCGGGTGACCTTTTCTCAATGTGTTTCCTCAGCCTTTTATAGTAAACTTTCAAAAATCTGCCCGTTGAAGAGATAAGATGTTTTTCAAAAGACATTTGTGTTTGTTGGCTTGTCTTTTCTTGGTCTTCAATCTTGAGATGTAGACCATTCCTCATATTAAATGAATGTTCAGCTTTTCAGGTTCTGACACGAGGTGCAGTGCTTCCCATTGGTTTATTCCTTTTGCACGCTTCTGGGACGAGCACTTTAAGACCTGGCAGCATGGAAGTATTACTTATTTAAGTAATATTCTTGACTTATGTGCAACGGACTCCTTTCAGTTGACTTCTCTTGGCTGCTGCCTAATTCCCCAGGCAACTTGAGTCTGCTTCAATCATTTGAAGACTCAACTGTCACTTTCAACTTGTGACTTGGCTTCTTGAGATAACTTAGACTGACACTTCACACAGCTGTTCCTCAGCTGATACATCTTCACTCAAGTTCTTGATATACCTTCTTGGCCATACTCAGCTGTTCCACAGCGGAGTCTTCACTTCAGTCTTCAGTTGACTTCTTGTATTTTCAGGCTTAGCTGACTCGACTTAGCTTTTCCAGCCTTATCTATTACAATGAAAATTACAAGGAAAATAAGGTGCCAACTTTCTAGTTTAAGTTTTACATGGCATTAATCAAATCTAGAATAAATTTCCCAACAATTTCCCCCTTTTTGATGATGCCAAAACTTAAAAATATTAAACAACATGCAAACATCAAAGATACATACAGACAATGTAGTAACAAAGAATGTATGCGCAGAAACAATCATTTTATTGATCATAACATTCTTGTCCTTTACACAGCTGTTTACAAAGTGTATCAGAGCATATTTAAATCTAAGCAAATTACAAGCATCTATGTTTAAGATACAAATATAAAGTGCGAAATTATAAAACACCTTATTGAATATACAGATGACTTACACAAAAATATATTTACAAGAGTAAAATACATGAAGGGTTCATAGCAACACTTCATCGTCTTCGTTGCCTCCTTCTTTCCTCTTTAGCTCTATCATCATCAGCTCTCTTTCTTTTTCTTTTATCTTCAGCTTCTTTCTTCTTTTCATAAGCTCTTTTTGCAGCATCGTCTTTTCGCTTCCTCTCTTGCCTCTCTTGCCATAGTTGGTCTTGTCTTCTGTTTTCCTCTTCTAATTTTTCACGTAGTCAACATTCTTCCTGGCCAATTTCAGATTCGCTACTTCATCATACCCAGCCTAGTAGATCCTTCCCTTCTTACCGGGATCTACATCGATATGTTTGGGTAGAGGTCTAGGTCAAAAACTTCTTCCTCCACCACTTCTTCCTCCTCCTCCTCTAGGTGATATCTTGACAGAGTCCTCTCGCTTACCAACCGAATGGTCTGGCTTTGGTAGTCCGCTTCCTATCGCCTTTCTTCGCATAACCGGACCCTTCTCCCGATGCTGAGATCCAGGCTTGGGCTACAAACATCTTCTGGAAATAGCCTTCGGATTCGAGCGTCTTAAATTCTTCAACAAATCTTGGCTCGGATCCGTCATCTAGAATAGCATCTTGATCCTTCCCTGCCAGAATGCCACCGAATTGTTTCATCACTGCTTCAATGCGGGCATCCGTCTTTTTATCGAACTATAACTGATCTGCTACTATAATCTTTCTTTCCTCTGACATGGGCACAACAGAGTGTTCGATCGGCAGAGTTACTGGAAGTTTGCTGATTATTGAGGCTGTCACATGACCCTACTGAGGGGTTTCAACAATCATTAGGGTCAAATCCTTTGACATTTCCCCCTCAGCTGCTTTTCCCTTTTTCTTCTCATCAGCTGCTTTCTCACGAGCTGCTTCTTCTTTCAACTTTCTTAGGTACTCCTCTTCCCCCTTTTTGGCATCATCAAAGGAGAGAAGGACCCCAGGGAACATTTATGCGAGCATGAAGTCGATCGCTAAAGAGCCGAGTTACGCTTGAGTCTTGCTGCAAAGAGATGTGTCGTTCGAAATTCTGAACGAGTGGCCTTTGATTCAGCTGCCACCAGTTTCATTTCAGCCATGAGAAGGTTGAACATTGTATTCATGTTCTCCTCAACATGCAGAATTTCTTTTTGATGAAATTCATGCAGTAACTCCATTTCAGTTGTGTGGGAGGCATGCAATATTTCCGTATACGCCTACATCCTCTGCTTCATATCATCATTGTCAGCACTCCAAACAAGCATCTTATTGTACAGTGCCATGAAATATCGAACTTGTTCGTATCGCATTGCACTCTGCTACTCACACAACTCCCTGATCCGTACCACTATCACTCTTAAATCTGCTGTGAGGTTGGCATCTCTATTGTCCAGATGTAGATCTAATGAGGCCTTGTGCCATTTGATATTCTCAATCTCTCCACATATTTTCTCGAAGACTTCACGGATCTCAGCTATCACACCTGATTCAGCTTTCGGCCATTATGCATCGAAATCAAAGTTTGCTGGTACAATGGAGTCGGTAGGGATTACTAGATCTTCTTGAACGGTGTACCGTCGCTGCACCTCTAATCTCCTTGAATCAACACATTTCTTGTTTCCTTTCATATGTCTGGAACAACCACTATCCATGTACCAGGTTCCTTGGCACTCAGCTATTCCTTGAACCTACAATCAAGGAAATTAGTTTTTAGGTACCCATACTTGTCTGGGTCCTGACGGGGTTAGTGCTGTAAGATGATCCAACCAACCTATAGACAAATGATTTGACTCTAAGAGGTTGCCATCTATCAATGCCATAATCATAATCCCACATTAACAAATTGCTTGGGGATTTTAGGTTCATACAACTGTCTCTTTTGTCTGTATGTCTGTGTGTGTGTTTTAGCAATTGCTTTCTTGGGGTAGTTGTGGTATTTCTGAGTGTAGTGCTTGGGTGCATGTGTGTGTGCTTATAATTATTCTTTTGCCTTAGGAATGACCTTTGCCGAGGTTTAGGTCTTAGTCATTTTGGCTTGTATTCCATAGGTCTTTGCTGATGTTTCACATTATTCCAATCAACATAGTTTGGATAGTTTCTACCATTTCCATCATATGCATTTCTCTGATGAAATTTCTGGGGTTTCTGGTAGCTCTGTTAGCTTTTGTAATTTCTATTTGGAGTTTGCTGAGGAACTCGGCTGGATTTATTCTCAGTTGTCCTCTCAGCATACTCAACTGGCTGCTTTCCTTTTCCTTTATATCCAAGGCCAGTATGATTTTGATTGTGCTTAAGGATAGATGTGTGTGCAACATTTGGTGTTTTGGGTTTTTGGGATGCTTCATTACTTGAAGATCCTTTTTCCAAAATCACTCTTGGAGTTTGACTGTGCACAAAGGAATTAAATCATATGCCTGTTTTATCTCCACATTTTTTTTGGCTCATAATAAGTTCATCCAGAGATTTGGATGCCTTTGTAAATGAGGTAATCACATTTTTAAGATTTTTTCCCTCTTTTCTGTAGCAGCTAACTCTGCTATGATCTTTGCACTTTCAGCCTTCAACTTAATTAGTGTTCTCATCAGCTATTTGACTCAAAGTACTCAGCTCTTTACTCAGCTATGAGTTTTAGCATTTAAGCTGGTTGTTTTCCTCATTTAGAATTGTGTGTGAGGATTTTATGTGTTCAAAATCTTTCATCATTTTGCCTAATAAATCATAAAGATAAGTGGGTGATGAAGTGTGTGTATCACAATAACTATCACTTGAATCAGAATCAGATGAGATAGAGTGTACCTCATCTTCTTGATCTGGTTGATCTTGTTCTTTAGCCATGAGGCAGATCATAGCCTCTTCCTCAGAATCACTTGAGTAGTTTGCTTCACTACTATGAGTCAGCTGTCTCTTTGCACTTGGCTGGCTCAGCAGTCTCAGCAGCCAACATGGCTTTCTTCTTTTCCTGTCTTATTTCCCTAAAGACTTTTCTTTCTTCTTCATTCATGTACTTGTTGACTGGTGGATAAGAACAGTCAACAGCAAAATATCATGGTTGTTTGCAATTCCAACACAGGTTTTCAACTCTGTGATCAGCTCTATCCGTCTTTTGATTATTAGCTCTCTGATAATCAGCTCTTTGATGCTCAGCTCTCTTGGGTGGCCTATCTTCCCTTGCCTTTGAGGGTGCTAAATGTCTTCTGGAGGTTTCACCCTTGTTTCTCTTGTAGTTCTTATTGAAGAACTTGTTGAATCTTTTAACCATCAGGGCAATCTTCTCTTGGTCTATGGCTTCCTTTGGCTCAGCTCTTTTTCCTTCATTGGCCATCAATGCAGCTGTTTTGGGCACAACTATGTCCTCTTGCTCTTTTCTTCTAAGCTCAAACTCATATGCTTTGAGGTCTGAAAATAGCTCATGGTTAGATGTTCTTGAGAGGTCCATTGAATGTCTCAGGGCCATAACCATCATTTCCCATTCATATGGGAGGCTTCTTAAGATCTTCATACACATTTCCTTCTGTGTATACTCTTTCCCAAAAGCTGAAAGCTCATTTGTAATCTCAGTAAATCTGGCATCCAGCTGATCCAGAGTTTCACCTGCAAACATTTTCAAATTTTCAAATTTTTGTACAACAACAATTAATTTATTTTCCTTAATTTGTTCTGATCCTTCACAAATTAAGGTTAGCTTTTCCCAAATCTCTTTTTCAAATTTGCAAGATTTGACTTTATTGAACATGGCTTTGTCCAATGTCTTGTAGATAATATCCTTGGCCACATTGTCCAGGTTGTATCTCTTTCTATCCTCATTAGCCCACTCAGTCATTGGTTTTTCAACCATGGCTGGTCTTGCTTCAGCAACAACTTCTTCTCCCTCTGCTGCAGCTGCTCTACGTACAGTTGTGTTCACTTTGAGTATTTGCAGTGGCCCATCCTCTATCACAAGACACATTTCATCATATTGACCTTGGTGATGTTGACCTTTCCTCGTATTAATGGCATTTCAGTAGTTGCATGTGCCTGACACAAGGTGCAGTGTTTCCCATTGGCTTATTCTTTTTTCACAATTCAGGGCCAAACACTTTAGACCTGAAAACTTTGTCATATTACCTAATAAGGTAATATTCTTAACTCTAATCAACGGATCTAAGTCAGTTGTCTTGACTAGACTGCTGCCTTTACCCCAGGTGACTTGTGTCTGCTCCAATCATTGGATTGACTCAATTGTCACTTCAACTTGTAGACTTGGCTTATTGAGTTGACTTGACTGACACTTCTTACAGTTGTTCCTCAGCTGACTCTCCTTCAGTCGAGTTCTTGTCTTCTTTTATGGCTTTACTCAGCTGACACACAACAGAGTATTCACACAGTCCGCAGTTGACTTCTTGTAATCTTTGACATAGCAGACTTGACTCAGCTTTTTCAGTCCTATCTATTACAATACAAATTAAAAGGAAAATAGGGTGCCAACTTCCTAGTTTAAGTTTTACATTGTATCCTCAAAATCTATCAAATAAATTTCCGAACAGCTTATACTGAGAAGGTTCGTTGTAAGGCCTTCAACGTGTAAAACATTTCAAAGCTTAGGTAAGCCTTTCACATTCAGAGTACCCTTACCAATAATCTATCCATGAGCACCTCCTCCATACTTTACCATACCTCCTTCAAAAAGTTCATAGTCAGCCAGATGTTCAATGGTACTTGTCATATGCAGAGAACACCCGCTATCAAAGTACCAAGATCCTACAATGTTAGATCTTAAGGAAGTATAAATAACATTACACTTTAGTTCAGTTTTGCGAACGCAAACAAATTTTTGAAAACATGAGATGTTACTAGAAGTGTTCCCAGATTCGTGTGACATTTGTGGTGACATCGGACCAGAAGACCTTTGAAAATTTAGATCGGATTTTAACTTCTGACATGACTAATATGTCCAGGGTTATAGCAACAATGACATACATAATGCCTTCTTTCTTTTCGACACTTTTGATTTGAAGACTTGGGTTTTTCAACAAATGAAGTCAACATTTCAAATTTTCGTTTTCCTTGACAAAAATAGGAGTTTTATACCCTATATCGGCCTTGTTATCACTTCCAAGTGGCAAAATTTCATCAAGTTTGGCCTTGCCAGTATTTAGCCTTTTCAACGTTTCAAGAGATTTGTCGAGTTCAGATTTTACCTTTTCCAGTTCTTCATCCTTCCTAGTCAGAAGCATTTCTAAACGAGTTAAGGAATTCTTCTGTTCTTCATTCTCCTTAGCGAGATTTTCATCTCCTTTGAGAGATTTCCAACTTGTTGAATATGTTTTGCTCCAATCGTGGTATAGCTCCTGGTAAGCTTCAACAATATTTTGATCTTGACGATTAGAGTCCTCAGCACCCTGATTACCAATTTCAACTACAGAGGCAGATGTTAAGCAAAAAATATCAGAAGTGTCGGGGAAGGTGTACTGGTAGGTGTCAGAACATTTCGATAGACACCCAGAGGATTGATTTGCAGTGCCCTCTCTTCTTCAATAACTATCATGAACATATGATTTTCATCTTTCTTACTTGTATTCTCTTCTTCGGGTTCATCATCACTTAAAGTAACAATCAAATTTATACCTCTTTTTCTCAAGGTGTTAACATATTCATTAGCATAATGCCGAAAACCTGTGCAAGCTCTACACTTAACCTTTTCAATATCAAATTGGTTTCCAGATCTATCTTGATTCCTATCAGGTATGTTTCTTTGAGGATATTTGGAGCATCAGTTTCAAAAGGCTTTTTGCATTGGAATAACTGGTTTTTGCTTTTGTTTTTCATGATAATACTAAATTTCTTAGCAAACAAATCCATTGACTCATCTCATAATTCAAATTCCTCAACTTCCTTAGTCAATTAAGTTAGCTTGTTAGATTCATTGGGTAATACCTGTAAAGCAACGCTTTTCCCTTGTGGCCTTCTTTTGCTGACAAAGTTGAGTTCCCAGGTTCTGAGAATCCCAACAAACTCATCAAGACGCAATTTAGTGATATTTGAGAGTTCTTAAACAACAACAATTTTCACATTGAATCTCTCCGTAGGTCCCAAAGGGTGTTTAAGTTAAGTCTAGAAGGGGGAGGGGGTTGAATAGACTTAACCAATTTTCGATTTTTATCCTTAAATCAGAGTTTTAATCACAAGTCAGCTTAGTCCTTGAGGGACATCTCAGTTTAACCTTGACAATAGAGTTATCCACTCAACAGATTCGAGAAAGCTGTTGATAAGATAACTCAGATGAATGAAGTGACATTTTTATAAAAACAACTAACTTAGTTTTTCAGAGGAAGTCTTACACCATTTGTTTAAAATATGTTTTCAACACTTGTTTTAGGTTAAGTTATTATCAATAGAATCAGCAAATTTATCAATCAGCAGATATAATAAGCAAGAAATAAATGTGCTGAAAGTAAATGACACAAAGAAATTTATAGTTGTTCGAGGTTGGGTAATTCCTCTAATCCATTCTTCTCCAACTCCTGGAGGTAATCCACTAATGTAACAACTGTTATAATATTGATATAATAGTCCGAGAAAGCATTGATCACACGATTGGCTTCACTCCTGGGACTCAATTCTTCACAAGACGGTTGTCCTGCTATTTCAACTCCTTTAGATTTTTGGATTTGATCACTTAGCCCTCCAACGTATCCAAAGCCTTGGTTCGAACTAGAACCTTACTACACTTCTTTCAACCTTGGATGTGCAAACCCCATTGTCTTTCAACAATGTTCCTCTTCAACAATTTGAAGCTTTCTTTCTTTTTCTAAGAGTGTTAGATTGATTTACTTCGAGGTTTAGGCTTGAGGATAGAATGTATTGCTTGAAAGTATTTTTCACATTGCTCAGATAGCTTGAATGTTTGCAGGTATGTGTCTATTGCTTCGTACTCTCTCTCATAAGCTCCTCATCCTTTTATTAATGCTCTGCAGCTTTGCCTGAACCTTTGTAGGTTTGTAGGAGAATCCCACTGGTTCCTAGCTTTTTACACTCTTTCAGCAAAACAACTTTATGGTTGCAGTCTGTCTTTTTTCCTCTTTCAGCAAAGATTTGACTTTACTTATCAATAGACATCTTCAGCTTTCTTGAGTCCTTTTTGCTGTTGACCTCTTTGATAGTCTTCTCCACTTATATGGGAGTGACTTAGTTGTCAGTCTACTGACTAAGATGGCTTTTTGGTACTTGACTCATCCTTCACTTCACTACTCATCTAACACACAACTGATTCTTCACTTTGATCTTCAGTCAAATTCTGCAATCTTCAACTTGACTGCTTTGATCTGCTTATAGAATCCTATCTATCACATAGTTGAATTTACAATAGAATTAGGGTGCCAACTTCCTAATCTAAGTTTTACATAGCATCATCAAAATCTATACAATAAATTTTCTAGCACTCTCATGTAAGGAACACATCATCTTACTAACCAATCTTGAGTTTGAAATAGGTTCACCTAGAGATTGTGATCATTAGCAATATCACATAGGTTTCCATGATACATTGTGATGTCTTCAATTTCTTCCATCTTTAGATTTTAAACCCGACATTCAAATTTCGTAACTTGGAGAGACGAACACTCGCAGATCCTTCACAATGTTTCTGTAAGGCCTCCCATGCATCTTTGGCTGCAGAATAGTTACAAATAATTTCAAACATATTAAAATCTATTGCACCAATGATAGCATTGAGGGCCTTAGAATCATGGTTTGCCAGTTAGATATCATCATAGGACCAACTAATCTCGTTCTGATTTATGAAGTCACTACAAGAAAACTGCTCAAAGACATCCTTTAAAAGACATTAGTTTCACGAATTTTATGATGTCTTATAGTATACAACATCGTGTTTTATGTAAAACGATGTGTATGTCCGGATTTTTTCGCCATTACACATCATTTTTTATATCAAAGCCACTCATTTCTTGCTTTATAACATCAATTTTAAGATTGGTTATTCTAACAGATGTCTTTGTCCACTCTTTATTGGTTTATAACATCATTTTAACATCATTTATTTGAAATTTGATGTTATACTTAATTATTATCACTTTAAAATAAACTTACTTTAATTTTCCCCAAAATCTCTCCTCTTCATTCGTCCCAAATCATATAATTTCCAGATCTCCTCTCCTCTTTATCCCCATTTCCTTTTCACACCAAAACCGTATCTCCCTCCACCACCACATCCATCACCATCCACCCTCACAAGCAGCCGCCTCGCTGCCCCCACCATCGCACCTTGCGAGCAGTTTCGATATTATACTAGTCATGTTTCTATCTATTTATGTCCTTAGTGCTCAATGATCTTGATTTCTCAGGGTTTGTGAAATTAAAATGTTGTTGATATTTGCTATGGTTTACAGATGAGTTCTTTTTCTACTCTGACCATTGCAGGCTTGAGGAGAATGAAAACCTAGTTTTTTCTCCATCGATATTTGCCACCATTGCCGTTTGTTGACGGTGTCACCTTCGAGGCATTGGAAATCCTTCTCCACCAACTACCGCCGCTCATCTCCGACCGCCAATCCAAGACCAGTTCTACCGTCTACCAAGTGTGATGTTCTAGTATCAGGTATTTTATCTATTTCTGCAGGAAACAAGGGGATTTCCTTTGTTCATTATTTCTTGGGTGCAATTCTTGTTTAAAGATAATTTTTTAGCTTTTGCTCATTTTCCCCACAAAGTATCTCATTTTACTGTTGTTATTTGTTTGAAAATGACTTTTCATATGTCAAGGTCAAGTCTCATATTATATTTTCTTCTATACCTGTTTTGTCAAGTTCAGAATTACTTTGAGAAATTGTTGGAATTTTATGTTGTGTGCTTTAGAATAACCTAACTACTTTAGCAATCTATTTCCTACAAGCTGCTCATAGTTTGGTTGAACATTTGCTCTGTACCGCTGTAGATAGCCAATTCAAAAGTGACTGTTGAATATCAGCTGCTATGCCACCTGTCCTGTTTTCTGTTAGTTTGTTACTTGTTGTTAATTCCTGACACACGTTTTCTCTTATGTTTGTTTTGCGCCTTTTATAGCTAAGTTGTATAAATAGACCCAACTCCTTCTAATAAAGAACACATTAAATTTTCCCTCAATATTCTGTTATTTTCTGCGCTCTCTCTCTGTTAAGAATGGGTTCACATTTTCTTCATGGTATCTAGAGTTAATTCAATTCTACTTGGGAAAGATTGAACACCGATCCAGCGGCATGGAATGCGATCGTTACCGGAGGAAATCCACCTCCACATGGAAATCTGTACTTTGCGAATCAGGTCAGAGAGAAAGAAGGGAATGAAGGTGATCCTCTTTAGCTCCATGGATCTGATCATCCGGGAATGACTCTAGTTTCTCATCAGCTTACAGGTAATAATTACCTGTCTTGGAGTCGATCTATGATGATAGCACTTGGAGCTAAAACGAAGCTCGGATTTGTTAACGGCACTGTTATCATGCCAAAATTAGATTCACATGAGTATGATAACTGGAAACGAGTATATCTAATGGTTACGAGTTGGATTCTGAATTCAATTTCTAAGGAAATTGTCGATGCCTTTTTGTATGTTAAATCTGCACATGAACTATGGGAGGACATTGCACAGCGTTTTGGAGAGTGTAATGGCACGATTTTATACCAGTTACAAAAAGAGATATCTACACTTACACAAGGTAACACTATTGTAGCGGTTTATTTTACTAAGTTGAAAAAACTCTGGGATGAGTATAGTAGTTTGGAGCCATTGTCTGTGTGCAATTGTGGAGCTGACAAAATCCTAGCTGGGAAGGAGTTAAATCGAAGATTATTGCAATTTTTGATGGAATTAAATGATTCCTCTGATCATATCAGAAGTTAGATATTGATCATGGATCATCTACCTACAGTTAATAGAGCTTATTCTGTGATTCAAAGAGTGGAAAGACAGAGAGATGTACATGTTAATTTTCCTCACATCATGGATTCTGCGGCTTTGTTGGCTAAGTCACCACATCCAGGAAGAGGTCGGGCTGGAAGAGGTGTTATTGGTGGATCTCATTGGCATGGCAGAGGAAGAGGTGTTAGGAGGACCAAAGAGGAGAAGGCTAAGCTTACTTGTGAACATTGTAGAATGCCAGGTCATGAAATGTCTGAGTGTTTCAAGCTACACGGATATCCGGAGTGGTTCAAGCTACAAATGGAACAAAGCGGTCGAGGTGTGGCTAATTTTGTGGGAACACCTTCAGATTCCAACATGACTGTGGACACCTCAGGGAAAATTGGATCTGCTGGTGATATGTCCACTCGCATACTGCAGGAAATTGCCAAGTTCATGGCCACACATATATCCAAGCATGTGCCTGAAAAAACTGAGATTATGAACATGGATTTTGCACATTTTGTGGACTACGCAGGTAGTATTATACCCTCTGCTACTCAATATGCATTGTCTACTTTTGATCATAGTGTGAAGGATTGTTGGATTATTGATACTGGTGCAAATAGACATATGTGATACAATAAGAATCTTCTTACTAATCTTGTTCCTCTACCATCCTCCACTCCAATCTATCTTCCAGATGGTTCCACTAAACATGTTACACATAGTGGACAAGTCACACTTTCATCCAGTCTTACTCTATATGATGTGCTGCTTGTTCCCTCTTTCACCTATAATCTTTTGTCTGTAGCACAACTCACTCATAATTGTCAGCTAAAGTTCGTTTTCTATGCTTCTCATTGTGTCTTATAGGACCAGAGGACTGAGCAGGTGGTGGCAGTTGGCAGGGCTCATGGGAGACTTTATATCTTGCAGCCATTTTCTACACAGATTCATTCTCCTGAAATTACCAGTGCTAGTTCTTCTAACTTTCATTCTCTTTCTTGTAATAATGTTCTACTGGATTGGCATAACAAGCTAGGCCATCCTTCAGTTTCAGTTCTTGAACATATTCCTTGTTTACAGCCATTTTGCAGTCCTACAATGAAACATATCTTTGATGATTGTGAAATATGTCATAAATCAAAGCAGCCTTGGCTATCCTTTTCTCTCAGTACTACCATGTCTGTTTCTTGCTTTGATTTATTACATGTGGATATGTGGGGTCCATATAACAAATTTACAGTTTCAAATACACCTTATATGCTCACTCTTGTGGATGATTATAGCAGGGCTACCTGGACCTACTTTCTTGCTCATAAAAGTCAGGTTGTTTCCATTCTTGAGTCATTCTTCCATATGATTAATACTCAATTTCACACCAAAGTTAAGACTGTGAGAAGTGACAATGTGAGTGAATTTGTCAATCATAGTTGTCAGTCTTTGTTTCGTTCTCTTGGGATAGTGCATCAGAAAAGTTGTGTGTACACACCCCAACAAAACGGTGTGGTTGAGAGAAAACATAGAACACTGCTCAATCTAGGGAGGGCATTGATGTTTCAGTCTGGGGTCCCTATGAAATTTTGGCTGCATTCCTTAATGACTGCCACGTACTTGGTAAACATATTACCTAGTGTGGTTCTTGGGTGGCAAACTCCTTATGAGCTTCTTTATGGTAAACCTCCTGACTATTCTTTCATCAAGCCTTTTGGTTGTTTAGCCTTTGCCACAAATGTGTCACCTCACAAGCACAAATTTGAAGCTCGAGTCCATAGGTGCCTGTGTTGTGGGTTATTGTCCAGGTTCCAAAGGCTATAGGCTCTTTGAAATGGATTCCAACAAATTTTTGGTGTCTAGAGATGTTCACTTCATTGAAACCTCTTTTCCTTTCCTTCATCACAAAGAAACCGGCTCACAAACACCCTTACCTGTGGTTCCTGTCATAGAGACTCAACTTCCAACTTCAAGTCCACCGTCTGCTTCTTCATCTTCTCCTCTTCTTGCAGTCCGGAGGAGTACTCGAAATATTAAACCACCAACTTGGTTGACTGACTATGTTACTAATGCTTGCACTGAGAACTTGCCAACTACCACCATCACACAGCCAGTCCTCTCTGTTCCAGGTTCTTTTCCTCCTCTCTCTACTTTTCCTTATCTTGTTTCCCCTCTTCTTAGTAGCACATATGTTTCTTTCTTGGCCAATATTACTAACCAACAGGAGCCGAGGTCCTTCACACAGGCCAGTAAGGATGTTAATTGGGTGAGGGCCATGCATAAAGAGCTGGAAGCTCTTGAAAGAAATGACACTTGGGAATTAACTACTTTGCCCCAAGGAAAGAAGGCTATTGGTAGTAAATGGGTTTACAAACTCAAACTTCTTCCTGATGGTACCATAGATCGGTATAAGGCGCGTTTAGTGGCAAAGGGATATCACCAGGTATATGGTTTGGATTACCTAGACAGTTTTTCACCTGGTTATTGTGCGTATGTTTATTGCTGTTGCCACCATGAAAGGGTGGGATCTTGAACAACTTGATATAAACAACGCGTTCCTCCATGGCTATTTGAATGAAGATATATATATGACACCTCTTGAGGAATATTCTAGAGCTAAACGTGGGTAAGTATGCCATTTGAAGCGGAGTTTATATGGACTCAAACAAGCGTCGAGACAGTGGAATCTTGAGTTTTGTCAGAAACTTGTGGCTTATGGTATGGTTCAGTCTCAACATGACCATTGTTTGTTTATCAAGGCCTCACAGTCTTCTTTTCTTGCTCTAATCATCTATGTGGATGATGTTCTCGTCATTGGTTCCAGTTCTAGTGATATCACAGCTTTGAAAGCTTATCTTGATGCCATGTTTACCATCAAAGATTTGGAAATTATCCGAAATTCTTAAGGGACTTTTCTTAACCAACGCAAATATATATTGGATATTCTTTCTGATGTTGGGCTTATGGACTGCAAGCCAGCTCCTTTACCCTTTCCGCAGGGGTTGAAATTGGTTGCTCAGGGTGGGGAGCCTTTCTCTGACCCTGACAAGTATCGTAGGTTGGTTGGTCGCCTCTTGTATTTGAATTTAACTCGTGCTGATATCACTTATTGTGTCCAGCAGCTCAGTCAGTTCGTAAACTCTTCTTATACTACGCACTGGGATGCTGCTATACATGTACTTCGTTACTTAAAGGTCTTTTTTACCCTGTTGCAGCTCCTTGTGAGTTTCATTCCTTCAGCGATGCGGATTGGGCTTCATGTGGTGATACACGACATTCTCTTACAGGTTTCTGTGTGTTTTTTGGTGGCTCCCTCGTATCTTGGAAGACTAAGACGCAATCTACGGTGTCTAAGTCTACAGCTGAGGCCGAGTATCGTGCTTTGAGCACTACGGTGTGTGAATTGCAATGGCTTTCATACTTGGCTCATGATTTGCAGCTGCCTATTCCAACCCCTATACCTCTGTGTTGTGATAATCAAGCGGCTATTCACATCGTGGCTAATCCCATCTTTCACGAGCGTACTAAACACTTAGATATTGATTGTCATCTTGTGCGTAATCAATACAAGTGTGGCTTTGTTCTTCCTCAGAAAGTGAGTTCCCAAGATCAATTGGTCGACTTATTCACCAAGCCGTTAGGCAAGCAGCTGTTTCGTGAGTTTGTTGTCAAGTTGGGGATGAAAGATTTTCATCTACTGCCAACTTGAAGGGGGATGTTGAATATCAGCTCCTATGCCACCTGTCCTGTTTTCTGTTAGTTTGTTACTTGTTGTTAATTCCTAAAACACATTTTGTAATATCCATAAATTTTAAGGATAAAAAAATCAAATTAGGATTTCTAATTAGGTTCAATTTGGGGATTTAAATCCCTAAATTTTATAATTTAGCCTATACTCAATTTAAGATTTTTAGCTCTTAGTTTTAATAAAAAACATTCTTTAAACTTTAAAAAAATTAAATTTTTGTTACAATAAATAGCTTATTAAATGCAACATAAAACTATAGCTTGTTAAATGCAACATCGATTGGAATTAATAAATGCAAATTTCAAAGTTGAAGTTCCTAGATTAATGAAGAAGAGGTGAAAAGTTAAATTAATTATTTCTAACGTAACAATTAAATTCGTAACACCGACTTCTCCGATTTCTTATAAAACTAAAGTTTTTTTCTCTAGAGAATTTCATGACCCATTATTGTTATAATTTTGTATCGAGGTAATTTTATATGTTTCTATTTTCGTTCCAAAATACCAAACTAAAACCATGTTTGAAATCCAAAAGAAAAACCAGAAATATATATATATATATATATATATATATATTGCAGATGGAATGAGGTGGAGGCAAGGGGTTTGTGGGTATTTGTTGGTATTGAGGTGGGTAATGGCTAGAGGAAAACAAAAAGGAAAAAAATGAGAAAACAAAATAATAATCAAGGGAGAGAAACAAAGTGTGGACGTGAGATATGGGGGTGGGGATTAGCTTTGTTTTGTTTCTTTTGGAGTTTAGATTTTCTTTTGAGGAGAATATTTAAATATTTTTAAATGTTTAATTGGGGATATAGACCAAACCTTAATATATTTTTTTCAGCCTAAAAATCCAAATTCCCTAATTCTTTTCAACATTACAATTTTATTCTAATCAACAAAATTTTTTAAATAAATTTATTAATTGTAAATTTATAATTTATGTAGGAATCGAAAATCAAGAAGATTAGGATTATTACTATATACATTGCGAGGATTACGAGAAATCAATTGAGGTAGGGATTTTTGAATCTTGTCTTTATATAATATTTCATGTGAGTATTTTCATTCATATATGATATGCAGAGGAACTAGTAGGGGACCGTAAATAGGTCCGCATCGAAAGTCGATCTTGAGTTAAGCCCGCCGTACTAAATTTATTAACTGGCCAGTCAGAGGAAAAATTTACAGAGGAAAATTTACAGAGGAAAATTACAGAGGAAATTACATGTTGTATGATATTTGATTATGCTTGTATGTTGTATTATATATTGACAAATTGATCCCTACTAAGCAAGTGGAAGCTCACCCCTTCATTTTTCATAATTTTTCAGATTGAGGAGTCAGGCTGGAGACACGACAGGGATGGATGAAGACTTAATAAATTCTGAATTTGAATTTTTTTTATGTTGGAATAATTGGATAATACTTTTATTTTAATAACTTGGATGGATTTTACTTATTTAAATTATAATACTTAGTTTTGTTAAATAATTTTGTTAATGTTGTATTTTATATTCAGGTTTTTATTAAAATCAGAAATACTTTTATTTTGTAAAATGGGGCGTTACAACAATGGTATCAGAGCAGGTCTATGGTTCTGTAGACTTGTAAAAAAATTAATTATTTAACTAAAGACAAAATATTTTATAATCATCCATCACCGTCATATCTATGTCGGCTTCCTCGAGGTATGTGACAAATCTATTATGTCATTTTATTCCATACATGCCATGTGATTTTTTATTTTTTTTTTGCTAGATGTAATACATGTTGTCATACTTAAATTTGTATCATTTTATGTCACATATTAGATAATATCTATGTGACTTATAAAAAAAATTGTATAGCTAATATAGATGACAACGAACATGATTCACTGCTAGGAAGAAGATTCGCAATTATAACAGTAATAATATATCGGTCCAGTTAGAATTATATTAAATATACTTCGAAAATGACTATAGCATAGTGACCAACATTATTATATTAGTTAAGTGTTATGTATACTTGTAGGATTATGGCTCCCCGTAACTGTACTGGAAACCGTGCGAATGAGAGTAACTCATCAAACGGCGGCAATCAAGCTAACAACGAAAATCAAGCCAATACTACTGCTGGTGAGGTGCTCACTGAATTCCTCAGGGCGGTGCAAATCAACAACAATAATAACAACAACAACACAAGGACAGTGGAACAATTTCGCCATTATCGTCCACCTACATTCAATGGACATGATGGTCCAGTTGCCGTAGAAGAATTCTTTCGATCTTTAGAAAGAATTTTCCGACTCATTGGATGCACTGACGAGCAAAAAGTCACATGCGCTACCTTTCAACTCAATGAAGACGCTGATCATTGGTGGGAAGGGTACTGGAGAACCAGGACGGAAGAGGAACGAGATGCCTTAACTTGGAAAGAGTTCAAGGAGGTTGTGATGGACAAGTTTTTCCCACGATCGTATCGTGATAAGAAGGAGACAGAATTTCTGAACTTCAAACAAAGGAACAAGACTGTGACAGAATATGAAAGAGAATTCAACCAACTGAGCCTGTTTGAACCGCATTTGGTTGATACTGATATAAAGAAGGCATTGAGATTTAGGAGGGGACTGCGATCACAGTTATCCAGTATAATGTCTGCCCAAGGAGATTTGGAATATTCTGAGATGGTGAGGACGGCACAAGAAATAGAGGCAAGTTTGGTTGATGATGATGAAGTTCGGAAACCGGCCATGGTATCTGAAAATAGAAAGTGGGACGAGGTAAGGCAAAATAAAAATGGAAATCAAAATAAGCAGGAAAGGACTGATGGGAATGTCCTCCCAAATACTCAAAATAATAGGCCGCTATGTCCTAATTGCAAGAAAAACCATTATGGCGAATGTCTGGCTGGGCAGGGAAAATGTTATAAGTGTAAGAAGCCATGACATATGACCGTTAATTGCCCTCTTTTAAATGATGTTGGAAACAGAAATGGTCAGACTAGTGGTGGAAGAGCTTGGATGTATGCGTTGACCCAAGAGGAAGCAGATCAGAACCCAGGTGTGATGACAGGCATGTTAACAGTATCAGGAATACCTGATTTAGCACTTTTCGATACTGGTGCATCACACTCATTCATATCTGCTAAATTTCATGCCATAATTGGATATAAGAATGCTAAGGTAGATGAATTTCTTGAAGTTAGTTTGCCTTCTGGGAATTCAATAATCACCGATTCAATGGATAAAAATGTGGATTTGGATATAGGAGGAAAACATTTGGAAGCTGATCTTTATGTAATTGAGATGAAAGATTTTGATTAAATTTTAGGAATGAATTGGCTTAGCAAGTACCATGCTGACATTAAATGTCAGGAGAAGGAGATAACACTTAGACTGCCTGAAAATGATGAAATAAAATTTTATGGCGTTAAGTCGAAGTATGTGCCTAAAGTTATAACGGCAATGAAAGCATTGAAAATGTTGAGAAAAGAAAATTGCCAAGGTTATCTGGTAAACTTAGTTAGTACCTCCATGACGGGGATGACACCTGCCGATGTGCCGATTGTTTGTGAATTTATCGATGTCTTTCCGGAAGAATTGCCAGGAATTCCACCAGATAGACAAGTTGAATTTTCGATTGACTTAGTACCTGGAGCCGCACCAGTATCTAAGGCACCTTACAGGATGGCACCAAAAGAATTACAAGAACTAAAGGTGCAAATACAAGAACTTTTCGATATATGATTTATCCGGCCTAGTGTTTCTCCGTGGGGAGCACCATTCCTTTTTGTTAAAAAGTAAGATGGGTGACTTAGAATGTGTATCAATTATAGAGAGCTTAACCGACTCACTGTAAAGAATAAGTACCCATTACCAAGAATTGAGGACTTATTTGATAAGCTAAGAGGTGCTAGTACTTTTTCTAAGATTGACTTGAGATCTGGATATCACCAGTTGAAGATCAAGTAGAGTGATATTTCGAAGACAGCCTTCAGAACTCGTTACGGGCATTATGAATTTGTTGTAATGCCTTTTGGATTGAGCAATGCACCAGCAGTGTTCATGGACTTGATGAATCGAGTGTTCCATCCCTTTTTGGAACAATTTGTCATGGTCTTTATAGATGACATATTGGTGTATTCCAAGAATGAGGAACAACATAAGAACATTTGAGAATAGTGTTGGAGACACTTCGCAGAGAAAAGTTGTATGCAAAGTTTAAGAAGTGTGAGTTTTGGATTAATCGAGTTGTATTTCTTGGGCATGTGATTACTGCTCAAGGAATTGAAGTAGATCCAACTAAAGTGGAAGCAGTCAATGAATGGAGGGCTCCTAAGAATGCGATTGAAGTTCGCAGTTTTCTGGGTTTAGCAGGGTATTATCGAAGATTCATTGAAGGATTTTCAAAATTAGCTGGACCCATGACTCGGTTGACTAGAAAAGAGGAAAAGTTTATTTGGACGGAGAAATTCAAGAAAGTTTCCAAGAATTGAAACAGATCGACGCATCAGTTTGACAATTCCTGATCCCTCGAAGGAATTTGTCATTTATAGTGATGCGTCTAAGCAAGGTTTGGGATGTGTGTTGATGCAACGTGGAAAGGTGGTCGCGTACGCCTCAAGGCAACCAAAGCCACATGAATTGAACTACCCTACACATGATTTGGAGGCACTATTTGTATGGAGGAAGGTGCGAAATTTTCACTGATCACAAAAGTTTAAAGTATCTTTTTACTTAGAAAGAGCTGAACATGAGACAAAGAAAGTGGCTAGAATTGGTTAAAGATTACGATTGTACCATCAACTACCACCCTGGGAAAGCTAATGTGGTTGCTGATGCTCTAAGTCGTAAAACTAGAGGAGAATTGTCAAGTTTAATAACTGAACAAGAAGAACTAGTGAAAGAGTTTGCTAAAATGAGAATTGAGGTAGTTGTACCACCAAAGAATACAGAAGCGATATTAACATCTTTAGTGGTGCAACCTACTTTAAAAGAGAGAATTAAGGAAGCTCAACCTCGAGATAAATTTTTGAACAAAATAAAGGAACGAACCCGAGAAGGGAGAGTTAAGGGGTTTATTTTAACAGATGAAGATGTTTTAACTTATGAAGGGAGATTGTGTGTTCCTAAAGAAGAGGGACTTAGAAAAGAAATTCTTGAAGAAGCTCATTGTACTCCATACATAGCTCATCCTGGGGGTACAAAGATGTACCATGATTTAAAAGAAATATTTTGGTGGAGAAGTATGAAGAGGGATATCGAAAATTTTGTAGAGAAATGTTTGACTTGCCAACAAGTAAAGGCCGAGCATCAAAGACCGTCCGATTTGCTAAAACCACTTGAAATCCCAGAATGGAAATGGGAACATATAACTATGGATTTTGTGGTTGGACTTCCGCGATCAATTAAAGGAAATAAGGCAGTTTGGGTCATAGTAGATCGGTTGACTAAGTCAGCTCATTTTCTGCCTGTCAAAATGTCATACAGTATGGAACAATATGCTTAGATCTACATGAGGGAAATAGTGAAATTACACGGAGTGCCTGTGCATTGTATCGACGCCAGAGACACGAGATTTACATCGAAATTCTGGAGAAGTCTGCAAAGTGCAATGGGCACAAGATTGAAATTTAGTACGACTTATCATCCACAGCATGACGGTGGTCGATCTGAAAGGACGATCTGAGATATTAGAGGATATGTTGAGAGCTTGTGTGCTTTCGATTGGGGAGTAATGGGAGACTTTTTCTTGCCTTTAGTGGAGTTTGCTTATAACAATAGTTATCAAGCGGCGATTAGGATGGCCCCGTATGAAGCATTGTATGGACGAAAATGTAGATCGCCGTTATATTGGAATGAGGTTGGTGAAAAGAAAGTTTTGGGGCCTGAATTGATTCAGGAAACTGTAGAAAAGATAGCCAAGATACAAGATCGAATCAGAATGGTTCAAGATAGACAAAAGTCGTATGCTGACAGAAGAATAAAGCACATGCAATTCGAAGAAGGAGAAAAAGTATTTTTGAAAGTGGCTCCTATAAAAGGTGTTATTCGTTTTGGCGAAAAAGGAAAGTTGAAGCCAAGATATATTGGTCCGTTTGAAATCCTTACTCGTATTGGAGATTTGGCTTATCAATTGGCATTACCACCAAGTTTGTCGAGTGTGCATAATGTTTTCCATGTTTCAATGCTGAGAAAATATGTTCAAGATCCAAGTCACATCGTGAACTATAAGGATTTAGAAATTAACAAGGACTTGACATACGAGGAAGGGTCAGAGTCGATTTTAGAGAGCAAGATCCACAAACTAAGAAATAAAGATGTTGCGTTAATCAAGGTTCAATGGAGATGCCATGGCAGAAATGAAGCTACCTGGGAGCGAGAAGAAGAGATACGTGCCAAGTACCCGAATTTTATTATCCATGGTAAGTTAATGAATTTCGAGGACGAAATTATTTTTAAGGGGTGCAAGATGTAATATCCATAAATTTTAAGGATAAAAAAATCAAATTAGGATTTCTAATTAGATTCAATTTGGGGATTTAAATCCCTAAATTTTGTAATTTAGCCTATACTCAATTAAGATTTTTAGCTCTTAGTTTTAATAAAAAAATATTCTTTAAACTTTTAAAAAAAAATTTAAATTTTTGTTACAATAAATAGCTTATTAAATGCAACATAAAACTATAGCTTGTTAAATGCAACATCAGATTGGAATTAATAAATGCAAATTTCAGTTGAAGTTCCTAGATTAATGAAGAAGAGGTGAAAAGTTAAATTAATTATTTCTAACGTAACAATTAAATTCGTAACACCAACTTCTGATTTCTTATAAAACTAAAGTTTTTTTCTCTCTATTTTTGAATCTTGTCTTTATATAATATTTCATGTGAGTATTTTCATTTATATATGATATGCAGAGGAACTAGTCGGGGGCCAGTAAATAGGTCCGGATCGAAAGTCGATCTTGGGTTAAGCCCGCCGTACTAAATTTATTAAGCGCGGTCGGAGGAAAAATTCTGAGAGGAAAATTACAGAGGAAATTACATGTTGTATGATATTTGATTATGCTTGTATGTTGTATTATATATTGACAAATTGATCCCTACTAAGCAAGTGGAAGCTCACCCCTTCATTTTTCATAATTTTTCAGATTGAGGAGTCAGGCTAGAGACACGACAGTGAGGATGGATGAAGACTTAATAAATTGAATTTGAATTTTTTTATGTTGGAATAATTGGATAATACTTTTATTTTAATAACTTGGATGGATTTTACTTATTTAAATTATAATACTTAGTTTTATTAAATAATTTTGTTAATGTTGTATTTTACATTCAGGTTTTTATTAAAATAAGAAATACTTTTATTTTGCAAAATGGGGCGTTACACGTTTTCTCTTATGTTTGTTTTGCGCCTGTTATAGCTGAGTAGTATAAATAGACCCAACTCCTTCTAGTAGAGAACACATTACATTTTCCCTCAATATTCTGTTATTTCCCGCGCTCTCTCTCTCTCTGTTAAGAATGGGTTCACATTTTCTTCAGTGACTAATAGCTATCAGAAGTGACTAATAAGACAGAAGCTTCTTTGGAATTTTTTGATTCTTCAAATCTATCTTACTTCAGAAATTTGATTGAAAATTATCAATTTAGGAAAGTGATTGGCAATTAGTTTCTTTATTTATCTTTTTGAGATTAAGTTTGGAATTTTGGTTTGATTCACTTAAGAAACTACCAAGATGTTGCTTACACTTTTTTGTTATTGATTTGACTGAAAAACAACAGAGGGTTTTACTCAAGTACCATGGACTCCGAGTTGTATATTGTTTTTTGTTGGAATGAGCAAATTTAGTTATGACGGTTGAAGTTGGCTACAGTGCGTTGGGTTTCATTTGTTCTTCATAAATCGTTTTTTACTGAATACATTTCTATTAGTTGTAGGTTCCGTCTTTCAATTTTCTGGTTTGTATTTTTCCTTGCCACATGGAGATAGCTTATTGGGTGTTTTAGATCTGGCGGGAACTTGAGCTATATAAACTCAGCTGCTCAATTTGTTTCTTTAAGTTTTTCAGATGAAATAAAATTACTTTGAGCTCTCTTCTAGTTTCCTGGAAATATGTTTGATTCTCTCATTTCTACATGGTACCAGAGCAATTATGATCCTGAATTGAGCTATTGAAACGATATCAAAAGTGATGGAAGAAGACAACTATACAAAGGCGATTTTTGTTTATGCTAAGGACCTTGATCCGTTTTCCTTGCACGGATCGGATTATCCAGGGATGATTCTAGTGACGAATCAACTAAATGGAGCGAAATATCTACACTGGAGCCGTGCAATGCATTAGCACTGGGAGCGAAATCCAAGCTGGGATTCATCTATGGATCAGTCACCATTCTGGAGTAAGACACTGAGGCATTTGCACAATATCAAAAGGTGGACTGTATGGTGATTTCCTGGTTATTGAATGCAATCTCGAATGAGATTGTCGAGGCCTTCATGTATGTGAAGAGGTCTAAACAGTTCTGGGACGAATTGGCAGAGAGATATGGTGAGAGCAATGGACCGTTGCGATATCAACTACAAAAGGAGATTGCAAATTTCTCTCAAGGTACATCCACTGTGACGAGTTATTTTACAAAATTGAAGTGCTTGTGGGATGAGTATGTGTGTATAGTGCAACTACCTGAGTGTATATGTGGAGCTGGAAGAGCATTATGTGCAAATGATATGGATACAAAACTGATGCAATTTCTTATGGGGTTGAATGAGAACTTTGAGCCGGTTAAGAATCAGATCCTGTTGATGGATCCTTTGCCTACGGTTAACAAGGCGTATTCGATGATTTTGAAGGTTGAAAAACAGAAGGTCGTACATACTAAGGTTCTAGATCCTTTGGATACACTTGCACTAATGGTAAAAGGAAATTTTAATAGATCTACCAATACACGGGGAGTAACATTTGGTAGGGCAATGAATAGGAACATATCTGGATCATCTTCCTTTGGTAGAGGTAGAGGACAACCAAGGAAGAGTAAGGAAGAAAGAGCTAAGCTAATATGTGAACACTGTGGTTTCCATGGACATGAGATCAAAGAATGCTTCAAATTACACGGCTATCCGGACTGGTACAAGGAACTAAAGGAACAAAGAGGTAATCAGTCAATCAATATGGTGGATGGTGGTGAGATGCCACAGTTGAAGTGTAAGGTTGAAGAAGAAAATAGGAAGGTTGATCTTCCAGATTTTGCTAGCATAATTCAAAAGGAAATAGCAAAATACTTGTCTAATCAAGGGAGCACACAGTCAGGAGAGATACACAGTCTATCTCACTTTGCTGATTTCTCAGGTAATACTCATTTTGCCCTCTCTTTACTGCATACACTTGGAAGAGACGATTGGATTGTTGACACTGGTGCTAGTAGACATATTTGTTACTCTTCAGAGTTGGTTGGTAAGATCATTCCTATATCTGTTCCTGTACATGTTCATCTGCCAAATGGAACAGGTGTATCTGTCTCACATACTGGTACTGTAAGGTTGTATGATGAGATTACACTCACAAATGTGCTTATTGTGCCTAATTTTAAATATAACCTACTATCAGTGAGTCAATTGCTTAGTGGAAACGGGTTGGAATGTGTATTTTCTAAGGACAAACGCTGGTTGCAGGACCCTAAGAATGGAGGAGTGAAGGCAGTTGGAAGGATTCTTGCAGGTCTCTACATATTTGGCACATCAGAGTTCAGTGGTTCATTCAATAAAAGTAACAATACATACTTACACATTTGGCATAAGAGGTTGGGTCACACATCAATGAGCTGCATGGAGCATATTGAATTTCTTAAACCTGTTTGTAATAAGAATGTCAAGTACTCTTGTTCCACTTGCCATGAAGCTAAACGATGTAGATTGTCTTTTACTTTGAGTACAATACATTCAAAGCATGCTTTTGAGTTGATTCATGTTGACATATGGGGTCCCTACCTTGAATCTTCTATTACTAACACTTCATATATGCTCACTATAGTGGATGATTACATTAGGGCCACTTGGATCTATTTGATGAAACTGAAGTCTGAAACACCATTACATCTTAAACAATTTCTGGCTTTTACTCAGAATCAGTATCAAACATTAGTCAAGAAAATGAGGACAAACAATGGGGTTGAGTTTATGGGTCATGAGACACAACAGTTACTAACAGAGAAAGGGATTCTACACCAAAGATCTTGCCCATACACACCACAACAGAATGGAGTGGTGGAAAGGAAACACAGACACATTTTGGAAATTGCTAGAGCACTGATGTTTCAGTCAAGCATCCCCAAGAAGTTTTGGCCTTATTCATTGCTTGTTGCAGTGCATATTCTGAACTCACTTCCTAGTGCACTCTTACAATGGAAGTCACCTTTTGAGTTGCTACATAAAGAGCCACCTAATTATGACAGATTTAAGGTCTTTGGATGCTTATGTTATGCTTCCAGGACAAGACCTCATAAAGGTAAGTTTGATGCAAGAGCTTCTGCTTGTGTGTATCTTGGTTTTGTTCCAGGGGTTAAAGGTTACAAGCTATACAATATGGATATTGGAGCAGTGTTTCTCTCTAGAGATGTCATATTCTATGAATCTCAATTCCCTTTTCAAACCCTTTCCCCACCTATTCAAGATGTGACTCTGCCTATACCCATGCCAGACATTGAAGATGAGCTTGCACAAACAGAAATGACTACTCAAATTGATGACCCTCCAGCACCACCACCACTGATATAACAACTTGGCAGAAGTCACAGAGTTAAGCATAAACCTTCTTGGCTTGATGATTATGTGACTAATTCAGTTCACACCATACACCTTGTTGAAACTCATAGTAATTCTCTGAAACCTACTTCGTACCACTTGGATTGTTTTCCTTTTACTGTTAGCTCTCAGTTATCCCCATCCTATACTGCCTTTTTAGCTCATATTTCAGCTTCAGATACTGAGCCTACTACTTATGGTGAGGCTGTGAAGGATAAGGCCTGGATAGAGGCCATGAACAAGGAGCTCTTGGCAGACTTGGATTTTAACTTCAATACCCCCAGGGAAGAAGGCAATTGGATCAAAATGGGTCTACAAAATTAAAAGAAACTCAGATGGGAGTGTGGATAAATACAAGGTCCGATTGGTGGCAAAAGGATACTTACAGGTGGAGGGCATTGATTACATGGAGAGTTTCTCTCCTGTGGCCAAACTGGTGTTAGTAAGAATGATTATTGCTTTAGCTACACAGATACAGTGGGAGCTACATCATATTGACATCAACAATGTGTTCTTGCATGGTTATTTGGAGGAGGAGGTCTATATGTTACCCCCAGAAGGATACTTTAAGGCAAAGGCAGGGGAAGTTTGCTTACTTAAGAGGAGTTTATACGGGTTGAAACAGGCCTCTTGCCAATGGAACTTGGAATTTTCTCAGAAATTGTTGGATTTTGGATTCATTAAATCCACTCATGACAACTGTGTGTTTGTCAAGAAGGATGGAGCTGATTTTTTAGCCTTGATCATTTATGTGGATGATGTTCTAATCATAGGAAACTCGGGTGGTCTGATTCAATCCTTAAAGGATTACTTACATAAACTTTTCACCATCAAGGATTTAGGGAATGCCAAGTACTTTCTTGGGCTTGACATTCTACGCAGCTCTGCTGGGACTCACTTGTGTTAGAGAAAATATGTGCTCGATCTGCTTAAGGATGCTGGTTTACTGGGTTGTAAACCCTCTTCTACTCCCTTTCCTTAGGGACTTGATATTTCAGCTCAACAATCCATTCCCTTTGCGGATACAGGGAAATATATACGATTGGTTGGGAGACTCTTGTACTTGAATCTCTCTCGGCCTGACATTTCTTTTGGAGTACAACAACTTAGCCAGTTTGTCCATGCTCCCTCTGAAGCACATTGGGATGCAGCGATCCACCTCTTAAAATACATGAAGGGTACACCTTCTTTGGGTTTGTTTTACTCTGCCACACAATCCAGTCACTTTGAGGCTTTTTGCTATGCCGATTGGGGCACGTGCTTGTTGACTCGTAAATCACTTACGGGGTATTGTGTCTTTTTTGGTGATGCTCTTGTTTCGTGGAAAACCAAGAAACAGAAAATGGTTTCCAAATCCTCCGCTGAGGCAGAATATAGGTCTATGGCGGCTAAGGTGTCTGAGCTTCAATGGCTATACAACCTCAGTCAGGATTTAATAAAGCTGCACTCCACATCATAGCTAATCCCGTATTCCATGAGAGAACTAAACATTTAGACATCGATTGCCACATCGTGCGAAATCAGTATAAGTGAGGGTTCATTAATCCAATGCACATTTCTACATGCGTCAGCGAGTTGACATTTTTACCAAGGCATTAGGAGGGCTGATGTTTCGTTATTTCTTGCTCAAGTTGCGAATGTGTTCTCCACACCACATTCCAACTTGAAGGGGGGTGTTGGAATGAGCAAAGTTAGTTATGACGGTTGAAGTTGGCTACAGTGCGTTGGGTTTCATTTGTTCTTCATAAATCGTTTTTTGCTGAATATGTTTCTGTTAGTTGTAGGTTCCGTCTTTCAATTTTCTGGTCTGTATTCTTCCTTGCCACGTGGAGATAGCTTATTGGGTGTTTTAGATCTGGCCGGAACTTGAGCTATATAAACTCAGCTGCTCAATTTGTTTCTTTAAGTTTTTCAGATGAAATAAAATTAATTGAGCTCACTTCTAGTTTCCTGGAAATATGTTTGATTCTCTCATTTCTACACTTTTGTTTCTATATTTTTCATTGAATTTTAAATTTTCTGAGTAATTTGATATGATTCTTCACGTAGAGACCTAACCTTGTATGATTGAGTTTTCGTAGCATGATAGAATTGGAAATGAAATTATGAGTGAGATAGATTATCAATGATTCAAAACGATTGTTCATTTTTTGGTAAATCTATACGGCATTATCCTTCATGGGAACTGACAGTTAAATGAGTCTCATTTGATTTTTATTTTCTGCATTCGTTTCTGCTCCCATGTTCCTATAGGAGAAATTGATTGTGATTTGTGATCACTTCTTTTGAAGGGGATTAGCCATGTACTTGAAATAGATTTCTCTTGCATAGGTTTAGGGCATTTTACGTTAGATGATATTGTTGAATTTGAAATTGGGAGATTACTTATGGTGTCAATGAAACTTAATTTCTGAATCCTATTAATTATTATTGAAGGAAAATATGTCCTAAATGGTCAGTTTTAGTTTCTCCAGATGCGTATGTGCGCATTGCGGTAGTAACCGGCTGTAATTCTGTTGGGGCTTATGCTTTGCAATTTCTGGGGGCATCATCTTCTAGTGGAACCTTATGTAGCCTTCTACAGAAAGGCGGAACAATATATTAAAATTGACTTGTTGAAATCTTCTATTTACTTCATGACTTTTTATGGAACTTTTTGCCCAAACTTGGGACAACGTTTGATGCTGGAAACAGTTTGCAATTCTTATTAACATGCTTATAACAGAACCGTATTCATTCCTTCTTGAGCAGAAACTCTTTTGAGGTGTTGTCGTAGTTGCCTTCGTGTTGCTGCTTTAGTTACCTCTTCTTATGTTCTTCAGAAGCTATTCATAATAATGCAACTCTTAAGTTGGCAAAAGGAAATGAAGGTTTCTTCTTGATTCTCTTTATAAAAAAATTATATTTTTCATGATGATTGTGGTTGAGATTGAGTTTCCCCCTTTTTGTACATGCAACTCTGTCATTTATGTTCTGATTCTTTATGGGCTTTATTTTTGTGGTCTAGTTTTTCTTATTCCAAGTATTTGCTTTTGTAGAATCTAAAAGAATGATTTAGTTTGGGGGGAAAAGGTTTTTGCTTTTAGTCCAAGATCATGTATTTCCCTTTTTGTGCTGATTCCTTGGATAAAGATTTCTCTTGGTCACCGTGAATCATGTGACTCTGTTTTTTGGCCTTCAATGGCTGGAATTCGAATTTTCATTTTATTTTATGATTATTTAGCTTAAATTATTATTTGGTGTTTGGTTAGAATATTGAATTTGAAAGCATGTGATTATGACAATTTTTATTTTAGTATCTTTTTTCTTTATTTCTTGCAATTTTATTTTGAGCAACTCTTTGCAGAAGTTTGTGTTGAAGTTGGTTTACAAGATGACAAAGACCATCAGAGGAGGGCTTTAAAGACTGTCTCTGACTCTCTATCCTTTCAGGTATATATGAGGTCACTCTTAATTTTTGTGTATCAGATCTCTCTTCAGCAAGAAGATTATTTTGTTTTTCAAAATTTGATGTTAAAACTCATTTTCGGGCACATTGAAAATTTGCAAAATATTATTTTGTCTCTCAAGCTGCCAATCTGTTAGAGAACTTATGGGATTAGAGAAGATAATTTGGAATTGCTTTAGTCGTTCTCGAACTACCTTAAACAATATTAAGTTTTTCTTGATTCTGTCTGATCTTAGTAAAGTTCCATTTTTAACAAGTTGGTCTAATCATAGCTTTTATTAGCTGACTGAGGCACTAATTATGTATTATTATTAGTACATACACATTTATTCATTTAGTTAATATGCAGATACTAGAGATCTTGGGGTTAGAACTATGAAGTTGATGACCAACAATCCTGCAAAATGCAGTTCTTCTGAAGAGTTGGTTTGGTGGTTCTTTGATTTGATCATTGTTTTTTCTTTTTGCTTGGTTGTATACTTACTGCTCGTAAGTGGATCATCAGTTGTTAGCAGAAAACTGATTAGCCTTCAAAGTTGTTTATGGTGAATTTTATTTCTTAATTGTTTTCTAGGTTTCTTAATTTTAATTCTTTTTTTCTTTTTATTCTTTTCGGTTTACAGGACTCATGGAGGATCATTGACGAGCAACGGTGCTCCTTCAATTCTATATCTGTGTTATGAACATGCATTTTAAGTCTAGTGTGAATTTATCAATGGCATATTTTAGTAGTACTCTAATTATTGGTTTTAATAAGTTTGCAAGATGGGTTACCATTTGTACTGTTTAGATCTAATGACAATGTACTGACTCTTTTGGAAATGATTTTAATGTTGCCACCAATGTGTTGATATATTTAATTATTTCTTGCTTTTGATGTTTGATGGTGGGTGGTTGTTTCTTGCTTTGATGGTGGATGAAATAGTTGTATATTCACTACTACAAAAATCCTTATAGACACCGGTTTTAAACCAGTGTCTATTAGTAAAACAACCGGTGTTAAAGCAACTGGTGTTAAAAGTCTGAACTTTTCGACACCGGTTTAAAATCGGTGTCGTTTCCTTTAAAGACACCGGTTTTAAACCGATGTCTTTTAGTAAAATAACCGGTGTTAAAACCACTGGTGTCAAAAGTCTGAACTTTTTGACACCGGTTTAAAACCGGTGTCGTTTCCTTTAAAGACACCGGTTTTAAACCGGTATCGTAGATATAAAATATCCGTTTTCAAAGGCCCTGATGTTAAAAGTTTATGTATTTGACACCGGTTTGAAACCGGTGTCTTTTGATGAATAGATATTGTATCAAAACACCGGTTTAAACCGGTGTCATTTCATCTAAACACACCGGTCCAAATCTGCAAAAAAAATCCATATAAATAAACAAAATTCATCATAAACTCCAATTCTAGTAACCATCATAAGTTCACTACCAATTAAACATGAAATTCATTAATACTAAAGTCACCAATAGCCAAAATCCAACAAAAAATACTAGTAGCAATGTTTCCTTTCGATAAATTAAAACAACTATAAATTCATAATCTAATTCCATCAACCAACAAAAAGACTATATAATTCAACTAAAGGCAACAAAAATCATTAATGAATCAACATAGCTTTCAAAAATGCTCAAGCTTTCAAAAATGCTCAAGCTTCTCCTACTCAGCCTTTAACATTTGTTTCTCGTCACGAAGCTCATTCTTCTCAACCTACAAACATACAAACAGAATTGGATGATTTAGCCATTAATGAATCAACAATTCTCAACAATCAAAGTAAATTACACACAAAATATACATACGTTTTGTCTAAATTTCTTTATCATATTCAAGACTTAAACAGAGCACTAGTCACTTTCAGAATTTTAATTTTCTTTATCATGGATTGTTTTTTATTGTTAGAACACAATATGCTAGCCATATTTAACACCAGACAGGCAAACCAATTAGGAGACATCACTAAGGATTTATCATATAAATAGTTCACTGCTTCATATGGAGAAAATAAATAACATGCTCAGCAGATCTAAAGCATGCATCAACAATGTCATGTGCAAGCTTCTGTAATCAATAATATTGTTTGTCATGTGTAAAACAATGTCTTATCTAATTGAAATAAGAAGATATAATCTAATAACACTCATAATACTACTAAAAGGTGAAAATAATTTGGAAAAGCACTCAATTATCATCCTAATAGCAAAACGCCAGTTTGAAAGATTAGTCTTTCAGAATTTAAGATCAGGTAAACATATGAAGATGAATAATTCATGTGGACGGACTTGGACATTTTATATATGCTCAATATTAATTTATTCAGGATTTATGCGTTTCACCAATTAATATGTATTGTTCTGGGCACACTTATATACAGATTTGTTCGAGTAAGCAACACATAATTAGTTACTGAAATTCTCTAGATTGTGTCAATCTTATTATATGTTGTGATTGCTGGTCAATTGACTTGAAATTAGGGGTGGGCATTCGGGGTCGGGTAGTCGGGTCCCGACCCGATCGGGTCGGGTATTTTATTAGGAACATCGGGTTTCGGGTACCCGATACCCGATTGATATAAATTCGGGTCGGTTATTGGGTAGTGGAAAACTACCCGAATAACCCGATCGGGTACCAGACTTTTATTTTAAAAAAAAAACTAAAATAGTATAAAGGTATTTTCCTCTTATACAGGGCTATTTTTTTCATTTTTCAAGTATTGTTTCTTCACATACAGAAGGTCACGCACAGGCTTACATCCAACATTTGGAGTCCAGAGAAATCAATCATTTGAGTTTGCAGTGTGGCCAATGGCAGATTGTTTGAATATTTTCTCATGCTAATGAAAATGGAGCTATGCCTGGAAATACAAGAAGTAAATTAAAGAAGTGAAGTGAAGACTCCGCTGAGGAACAACTGAGTATGGCCAAGATAGAAGATCAAGGACTCGCAAAAACGTACCGGTGAGAAAGCTTGATTGTATGAAGAGTCAGTTAAGTCAACTCAAGAAGCCATGTCACAAGTTGAAGTGACATATGAGTCTTTCAATGATTGAACCAGACTAAAGTCACCTGGGAAAAAGGCAGTTGCAAAGATGAGTTAACTGAAAAGAATCCGTTGCACAGAGTCAAGAACATTTCTTAAATAAGTAATACTTCCATGCTGTCAGGTCTTAAAGTGTTCGTCCCAGAAGCGTGCAAAAGGAATAAACCAATGGTAAACACTGCACCTCGTGTCAGAACCTGAAAAGTTGAACATTCATTTAATACGAGGAAAGGTCTACATCTCAAGATTGAAGACAAAGAAAAGACAAGCCAACGAACACTAGTGTCTTTTGAAAATCAGACTATCTCTTCAACGGGCAGATTTTTGGAAGTTCACTATAAAAGGCTGAGGAATCTCATTGAGAAAAGGTTACCTTGCACACCTGAGAAATCAAGTATTATTCAAACTGTAACCTGCAAAATATTCTCAAGATATTCAAACAAAATCCTCAAGCCTAAATCTCGAAGGAAATCAATCCAACACAAATCTGTGAAGGAAAGACAACTTCAAACTGTTGAAGATGAAACTTTTGAAGAATCAAAAGGGGTCTACTTTCCAAGGAGGATTGTAGGAAGGTTCAAGGTCGAACCAGTCTCAAGTTATTGGAGGGATTCGTGATCAAATCCAAGAAGCTTGAGAGAGTGAGCTAAAGTAGCAAGGCAGTTTCCCTGTGAAGAGGCGGAGTCGGACGAGAAGCCAGCTGTGTGTCCAAGGCATCTCGAGGCATCGAGTCAAGGAGCAAGTCATTTGTGTGATCAAGACTAGTCTCTAGACTGATAACCACTTTGTGAACTGATCATTACTTAGTGGATTCCTCCAGCAGTTGGAGAAGAGAGGATTACAAGAATTACCCCATCTCCGAACCTCTATAAAAATCATTTGTGTCATTTACGTTTCAACACTTTCATTTCAGCATACTTACTTATATCTGCTGATAATTTGCTATCCAACTGATAATTAACCAAGTGCTAAAATCAAGTGTTAAAACAAGTTTAAAACAAATCAAAGGGTGTTAAGCCTTCCGCTGAAAAACTCAGCACAACCAAGTTAAGTTTCAGGTTAAACAGCTGAGTTATTCTATCAATTGCTCTATCGAGTGTGTTGAGTGGCTAACTCTGCTAAAGAACCAACTTAGCTGTCTCCCAAGGACTTAGCTGTCTGTATTAACTCTGTAATATTCTAAAAGGACTAAAAATTGAAAAGTTGGTAAGGTTTATTCAACCCCCCCTTTTAAACCTTACTTACACCCCTTGGGACCTACAAGTGGTATCAGAGCGGTTGGTTCATTGAGCCTTCCGCACTGGTTACTGAACTAGATCTCTATCTTTTCTAAAAGATCTTTAACACTTGTATTTTAAAAATAATTCATTCTTAGCAAAAGTTATTATCATGGAAATCTGACACGCATTCCTATGTTCACTATTGAGGAGTTTGATGACTGGAAAATTCATATGCAGGCTCATATATTTGCTTTACATGATGAAATGTGGCTAGTTATAGAGGATGGGCCCTTTGCAAATCATCGAAAGTGAACACAACCAAGGAAGCAATTTGCACGGTTTGAAGGAGAAAGAAGTTGTGGCTGAGGCAAGACCATCCTTAGTTGAAAAACCAAGGACTGAATGGATGAATGATGACAGAAAGAGAGATACAACTTGGACAATGTGGCCAAGGATATTCTCTACAAGACTTTGGACAAAGCAATGTTCAATAAAGTCAAATCGCAAAACAACAAAAGAAATGCAGGATAAAGCGACTTTAATTTGTGAAGGATCGAGCAAATTAAAGAAAACAAATTATATGTTGTTGTTCAAAAGTTTGAAAACATTAAAATGCTTTGCGGTGAAACAATGGATCATTTGGATGCATTCATTCTTTGAAATCACAAATGAGCTCTCAAGACTTGGAAAGGAATACACACAAAAAGAGATGTGTATGAAGATTTTGAGAGCCTCTAGTTTGAATGGGAAATGAAGACCATGGCTCTAAGGCACTCGATGGACCTATCGAAACATCCAATCATGAGCTATTCTCGGACCTTAAAGCTTATGAGTTTGAGTGAGAAGAAAGGATCAAGAGGAGACAGTTGTACCCAAAAACAGTGCACTTATGGTCAAGGATGGAAAAGAGAGTCAAGTCAAGGAAGCCATAGACCAGGAGGAGATTGCCCCGATGGTTAAAAATTCAACAAATTCTTCAATAAGAACTATAAAAGAAACAAGGGTGAATCCTCCAGGAGACATTGACTCCCTCCAAGTCAAGGGAAGACAGGCCACCCAAGAGAGTGAGCATCAAAAGGTTGAATATCAGAGAGCTGATAACCCAAGGACAGATAGAGTTGACCAAAGAGTTGAGAACCTGTGTTGGAATTGCAGACAACTAGGACATTTTGCAATTATTTGTTCCTATCCACCGATAAATAAGTACATGGATGAAAGAAGAAAGAAAAGTCTTGAGAAAGAAAGAAGAGAAAAGAAGAAAGCCATGTTGGCTACTGAGATTGCTGAGACAGCTATGTTAATAGAAGCAGCAGACTCAGAGATTAGTGAATCTGACTACTCAAGTGATTCTGAAGAAGAAGCAATGATCTGTCTAATGGCTAAAGAACAAGATCAACCAGACCAAGAAGATGAGGTACACTAACTCATCTCATTCAAAATTCTAGTGATAGTGATTGTGATACACACACTTCATCACCCATTGATCTTTATGATTCATTAGGCAAAATGATGAAAGACTTTGAGCACATTAAATCCCCACACACACTATTAAATGAGGAAAATAGCCAGCTCAAAAGCCAAAACTCACAGCTGACAAATGAGCTGTGTACTCTAAGTCACAAAGCTGGTAAAAACAAAGAGCTGAAGGCTGAAAATGCCAAACTAATAGCAGAGATAGTTGCTATAGAAAAGAGGGAAAATGATCTAAAAAATGTGATTCCCTCATTTACAAAGGCATCTAAATCATTGGATGACCTTATTATGAGCCAAAAAGAATGCGGAGACAAGACAGGGATATGATTCAATTCCTTTGTGCACAGTCAAACTCCCAGAGTGATTTTGGAAAAAGGATCTTCAAATAATGAAGCATCTCAAAAATCCAAAACACCAAATGTAGCACCCACATTCATTCCAAAGCACAACCACAAACAAACTGGTCTTGGATATAAAGGAAAAGGAAAACAGCCAGTTGAGTATGCTGAGAGGACAGCTGAGAAGAAATCCAGCAGAGTTCCTCAGCAAACTCCAAATAAGAAGTACTCTGTGAAGAATAAACAGAGCTACCAAAAACCCCAGAAGTTTCATCAAAGAAACACATATGATGGTAATGGTAGAAACTACCCAAGCCTAGCTGATTGGAACAATGTGAAAAATCAGCAAAGACCAATGGAATACAAGCCTAGATGGCAAAGACCTAGACCTCAGCAAAGGTCATTCCAAAGGCAAAAGAGCTATTATCAGCACACACGTGCACCCAGGCACTACACTCAAAAATATCACAACTACCCAAAGAAGGCAATTGCTAAAACACAAACACAGGCATACAGACAAAAGAGACAGTTGTATGAACTTAAAGCCCCCAAGCAATTTGCCAATGTGAACTATGATTATGGCACAGATAGATGGAAACCTCTTAGTGTCAAATCATTTGGCTATAGGTTGGTTGGATCATCTTACAAGATACTAACCCCTCGGGACCCGGAAAGTATGGGTACCTAAAAGCGATTTCTTGATTGCGGGTTCAAGGAGCAGTGAGTGTCAAGGAACCTAGTACATGGATAGTGGTTGTTCCGGACATATGATAATGCAACAAGAAAAATCTATCAAGATGCAAGGAAATTAGAGGCGCAAAAGTCATATTTGGAGGAAATGAAGCTCGGGGGAAATAAGAGGCACTGGATCCATCAAGAAAAATGGATTAGAGATCACAGATGTTGCATATGTTGAAGGCCTCAACTTCAACTTGTTAAGCATCGACCAACTTTGTGGTAAAGGCTACAATGTTGGATTCAATATAGGAGTGTGCGGATTAAAGATCTTGAATCAAATGAAATAATGCTGCAAGGAACAAGACAGAAGAATATGTATGTGGTAGATTGGTCTACTGCCACACCAAGTACTTGTTGTTAGGAAATTTATCTTGTAGATTTTGATTATACCATGTAAAACTTAAACTAGAAAGTTGGAACCCCATTTTTCTTGTAATTTACATTATAATAGATAGGGCTTGAAAAGCTGAGTCATGTCAGCTATGCTTAGAAATACAAGACGTCAACTGAAGACTGAAGTGAAGACTCTGCTACAAGACAACTGAGTACGGCAAAGAAGGAAAGTCAAGGACTCGACTGAAAGTGTATCACCTGTGAATCAGCTGTGTGAAGAGTCAGTGAAGTCAACTCAAGAAGCCAAGTCTCAAGTTGAAGTGACAGATGAGTCATCCAGAGATTGGAAGCTAACTCAAGTCACATGGAGAATAAAAGACTGCAGTCAAGTTAAGACAATTGAACGAGATCCATTGATAAAAGTCAAGAATGTTACTTAGAATGGTAACATGTTAAAGTTGTCAGAGATAAAGTGTTAGTTCCAGTTGTGTGCAAAAGGAACAAACCAATGGGAAGCACTGCACCAAGTGTCAAAAACGTTGCAATGTTGCAAGACATTAAATACGAGGAAATGTCAACATCAAGGACTGCAACAAGACAAGCCAACAAACGCAAGTGACTTTTGAAATTAGTCTATCTCTTCAACGAGCAAAATTTCAAAAGTTCACTATAAAAAGCTGAGGAAATTCATTGAGAAAAGGTTACCTTGACTACCTGAACCATGAACAAGCAAACATTATTCAAGCTATTTACCTGAAATATTCTCAAGTTTATTCAAGCAAATCCTCAAGCCTAAAACTCGAAGGAAATCGATCCAACACAAGCTGTGAAGGAAAGACAACTTCAAATCTGTTGAAGAGGAAACTTTTGAAGAATCAAAAGGTGTCTACTTTCCAAGGAGGATTGTAGGAAGGTTCAAGGTCGAACTAGAATCCAGTTATTGGAGGGCTTTGTGATCAAATCCAAGAGTTTGAGAAAGTGAGATGAAGTAGCAAGGCAGCTATCCTGTGAAGAAGCTGAGCCGCAAGAGAAGCCAGCTGTGTGACCAAGGATGTCTCTAGATTGTTCACCACTTTGTACACTAATCTGTTACTTAGTGGATTACTCCAGGACTTGGAGAAGAGAGGATTAGAAGAATTACCCCATCTTCGAACCTCTATAAAAATTATTTGTATCATTTATTTTTCAACACATTTATATTTTCGCATACTTACATCATATCTGCTGATAAACTCATATTTTCTATCCTACTGATTAATAACCAACTGCAAAAATCAAGTATTAAAACAAGCTTAAAACAAGTTCAAAGGGTGTTAAGTCTTTCGCTGATAAAACCAACACAGCCAAGTTAAAGTTCAGGTTAGACAACCGAGTTATTCTATCAACAGCTCTATCAAGTCTGTTGAGTGGCTAACTTAGCTGAATAACCAATTTAGCTGTCCCTCAAGGACACAACTGTTTGAGTTAACTCTGTAATAATTTTAAAAGGGCTAAAATTGAAAAGCTGGTAAGGTTTATTCACCCCCCCTTCTAAACCTTACTAACACCCCTTGGGACCTACAAATAGTGCTGCAAGGGTCAAGATAGAAAAATATGTATGTGGTAGATTGGTCTACTGCCACACCAAACACTTGTCTATTAGCAAAGAGCACAGCTGAATCAAGTTGGTTGTGGCACAAGAAGCTGAGTCATCCGAATTTCAAGAGAATCAACAAGCTTGCAAGGAGTCATCTTGTAGAAGGATTGCCAGACTCAGTGTACAAGAAAGAAAGTATATGTGATGCATGCCAGATGGGAAAGCAAATCAAATCCTCATTCAAGGATAAGGCAAGTCGTTCTTCAACAAGGCTATTACATCTGTTGCATATGGATTTATTTGGTCTAGTTGAGCCAGCTAGCATAAGTGGAAAGAAATACACCTTAGTGGTGGTGGATGATTATGCAAGATATACATGGACAATTTTCATGTGTAAAAAGAAGGAAACTTTTCTGAAATTACCTCAGCTGATAAAGAGAGTTCAAAATGAGAAGAGTCAAACCATTATAAAAATAAGATCTGACAGAGGTGGGATAATAACTCAGTATTGTGTTGAAAATGGTATTGCTCATGAGGTGTCAGCTGCAAGGACTCCCACAGCAGAATGGACGAGCTGAAAGAAGGAACATAACTCTCAAGGAAGCTGCAAGGACCATGTTACCTGAAGCTGGATTGCTTAAAAGATTTTGGGCTGAAGCTATAAATACTGCATGATATACTCAAAATAGATGCAGGATTAACAGGCAATTGACCAAGACTCCCTATGAGATATGGACAGGGAGAAAGCCAAATGTTGGATATTTCAAGATATTTAGATGTGAATGCTTCATCCATAATAACGGGAATGACAATTTGAAGGCTTTTGATGATAAAGTTGATGAAGGTATCTTTTTGGGATACTCAGCTGAGAGTAAAGCCCATAGAGTGCTGAACTAGTGGACTATGGTCACAGAAGAATTTATCCATGTGGTTTCTGATGAACCTAATGTGAGGGGAGAAGACATTGAAGAGTTAGCTGATAAGCTGAATTAGCCAACTATGCAGAAGAGTCCTTATGTTGAAGCTGAAGTGAGAGCACTCAATCCTGATGAAGATGAGATAGTTGAATCTCAAAGATAGCTAGATGGTCTACAGCTAAATGAAGATGAAAGAGATGTTTAAGACAACTTAGCTGCGAGTCAGTTAAATCCAGCAGACTTACTCCAACCTGATGTGAGATGGCTGAGAGACCATCCACCAGAGTTAGTCATTGGAGATGTTAGAGATGGCATAAGAACAAGATCCAGAGCACAACATGAAGCTATGTTCACTTGTTTTATTTCCCAGATAGAGCCTAAAGATGTGTCTCAAGCATTGGATGACACAAATTGGATTCAAATCATGCAAGAAGAGATGAATCAGTTTGAAAAAAACAAAGTATGGGAATTAGTTCAAAGGCCAACCCATCAAAATGTTATTGGCACAAAATGGGTTTTCAGAAACATGATGAATGGGGAAGGATCTGTTGTAAGAAATAAAGCAAGATTGGTAGCCAAAGGGTATTGCCAAGAAGCGGTTATAGATTTTGATGAAACCTTTGCTTCTGTTGCAAGATTGGAAGCAATAAGAATGTTTCTTGCTTATGCTGCACATAAGAACTTCACTGTGCATCAAATGGATGTGAAGAGTGCATTTCTAAATGGACTGTTAGAGGAAGAAGTCTATGTTGAACAACCTCTAGGTTTTGAGCAGAAAACTATTGGAGTTAAGGTCTACAAGCTCAAGAAAGCATTTTATGGATTGAAACAAGCACCAAGAATATGGTATGATACATTGTCCCAATTTCTAACTGACAATGGATTCACCAAAGGCAAAGTTGATAGAACACTCTTCCGGATTCAAGATGGAGAGAGTATTCTGCTTGTTCAAATATATGCGGATGACATCATTTTTGGTTCCACAAATAAAGAGTTGTGTGACAAATTCTCATACCTCATGCAAGGCAAATTTGAGATGAGCATTATGGGAGAGCTGACTTTCTTCCAAGGACTTCAGGTCAAATAATTGAAGGATGGAACCTTCATAAGCCAAACAAAATATACCAGAGATTTAATGAATAAATTTTGTATGGAAGAGAAGTTTTCTGTGAAATTCCAATGAATACTTCAGTAAAGATGGATATCGATTCAGATGGCAAAGTTGTTGATCAAACCAGATATAGAGCCCTCATTGGATCTTTGCTCTATCTAACAGCAAGCAGGCCAGACATCACCTTTGAAGTAGGTGTATGTGCAAGATTTCAATCTGCACCAAAGGAGAGCCACATGACTACAGCCAAGAGAATCATAAGATATTTAAAAGGATGCCAGGAAATCGGCTTATGGTATCCAAAGGAAGAAGGATTCAAGCTGGTTGGTTACTCAGACTCAGACTATGTTGGATGTAGAGTTGACAGGAAGAGTACCTCAGGTACATGTCAAATGCTTGGAAATAGATTGATTTCTTAGTTTAGCAAGAAACAAAATTCAATAGCTACATCCACAGATGAAGCAGAGGATATAGCTACGGGCAGCTGCTGTGCCCAAGTCTTATGGATGAGACAACAACTGAGAGATTATGATATTGAAGAAAAAGAGATTCCAATTATGTGTGATAACACTAGTGCCATTGCAATCACTCAAAATCCAGTGTTGCATTCAAGAACAAAGCACGTTGATATCAGATATCATTTTATAAGAGATCGTGTTGAAAAGAAAGGTATCACCTTGGAATACATCTCAACTGATAAACAGTTAGCTGATATATTCACAAAGCCATTATGTGAATCAAGATTTGAAGAGCTCAAAAATGAGTTAGGGTTAATTGAGTTGAGTTAAGGAAACTCAGAAGACTCAATCAGCTGAGAAAGAAAGATGAGAAGATTGGAGAAGAGCAAGTTTCACTTTTTATCCACGTGAAATAGGCTTGTTGGGCAGTCAGCTGTATCGGGTTAGCTGCCACCTAAGTTACTTCATGAGAAGAGAGAAGCAAAGTTTAGTCACGTTGGATATAAGCTGAATCATTTATGAGCAAAGTGGCACAAATGCAGTCGTTTTAATTAAGCGGGAATGTTTTTAAGGATGACATCAAGACATAATAATGTGATGTGATAAAAGCCGCACTGATAAACCATTTGATTGGATATAAATGCTGTTGCATTTAATGTGGGGAATTAAATGTGGTTTTGAAGTTCTAATCCTAGCCGTTGATCTCGATCAAAAATTTCAAAATCCAAAACCGTCCTTTCATGTCCCTTATATACGAAACTTCACATTTCTCTCTCCTCACGCGAACTATTCATCTTCAAGCAAAGAAAGTGCATTTTCTCTGAAACTTAGTGAAAACCCTAATTCTCTGAGGCAAGTTTTCTCGCATTTCAATAGGTAGAAACTTCTAAAAATGGTCCCAAATTATGATTTCGTGAAGCTCTCAAAGTGAATCCACACTGGTGCTTCAGTGGATTTTGAAGGCATGATCAAACAGGATATCGATGAAACCCTGGTCAAGAAGATTGCTGAAAAACTGGAGAAGTTTGGGCTGAAGGACTTTCTGACGATGCAGTTCACCCATACATACCTTGAAGAGGTAGTTATGTTCTATGTGAATGCAGAGGTGCAGGACGATGAGCATTGTTTGTTGCCCAAAGAGGGATTGAAGGACGTCTCTAAGAAAGATGTCGACTTAGCTGCGGCTTGGAAAGAGGTTGCCAAGCCAGATTGTGCTGCGAAAGTGGTGTATACAACCAAGAAAGAGTCTTTGAATGATGACTACCATAAGCTTATGGATGTCCTCTTAAAGTGCTTGGACATGAAGTTTAGAAGCTTCAATCAGCTGTCCAAGACTAAGTTGATCGTGATGGCTACAATCATGCAATAAAAGAAAGTCGACTAGGCTGAGTTTGTGTTCAGCCAAATTTGCCAGAATGTGCTCAACAGAACCTACATGGAAGATGGGTCCTTTGGATGTCCCTTGGGTTATAGCCTAGTAATTGGGTTATAGCCTGTCCCTGCCCCTGCAGCCAAGACAAGAAAGCACATGCTCCCGCAGCAAAGTCCAAAGCACCTGCCCATGCAGCCGAGTCACCTTCCCGTGCAGCCGAGACTCCTTCCCCAGCAGCTAAGATAGATGAGGAACCCCATACTCCCTCCCCTATCATGAAGAACAAGAGGAGTGCCAAGTCAAGAAAGGCGGTTGCCTCAAAGAAAAATCCACAGGCTTTCACGTTTGAGGAACCTAAGAATGTTGAACCAGAGGTTCCCCTGATTCCATCCAAGAGAAGACGGCTATACAAGTGATCCAAGCTTGCGAAGACAATTTGAATCCGACACTCGGTAGGAAAAAAAACTCGAGGCTGATGCTCGGAAGAAGCGTCTCTGAAGTTGTTGATGTACCTGAGAAGACTACTGATGATGATCAGCATAGGATCCAAGAAGAATCAATTGTGCGGAAAATAGTTAAGGAATTAGAATCAGCTGAGACAACGGAACATATGCAAGAAATGGTTGTCTCACCTCCCCGGACGGACGCAACAGAGTCTGCGGAGGAGCAAGGCCCGTTAGCCCCCATCCAGGAGACATGAGAAGCAGGTGATGATGATGATGATGATGACATAATCATGTATTCTCCCGTCTACCCTGACATTCAGAGAAGATTAAGAGAATGGAGGCATGGAAGTTGGATCAGTCAAGGCTGCAGTTAACTCGCCCTGAGTTCATCGAGGAGGAAGAAGAGCTTCTCCAATTCCTTGGTGTTTCAGATGTCAAATCCGCCCTAAATGAATAGAAATTCTTGGACATCCTCCGAATTCTTAAGGAAGATGAGAAGGAGAAAGCTGAGAAGCGAGCTAGAGTCTTGGAAAAATCCAAAATATTTCAGCAGACTGGGACTTATGAGCATATACATGAGTCTACTGACAGTGATGAAGATATGGATCCAGTTGCTGCAACCGAGAAGTCAGAGATACAATAGGCTTTGATGGAATCCAGAGCCATGCATGAGCAAAGTTTACTTGAAGGTCCAGGAGAGTCCTCCCAAACTCTTATGCAGACTGATCCCCTGGGAGTGGCGCAGCAGATTGCAACAACCATAGCTGCCACCACATCCCCCATTCACTCGACTGATGGCTACCAAGGAAATGGCAATGAAGCTGGGGATTCGGGCACTCAAGCCAAGCCAACCCCTGATGAAGGTGTTAACACACCTTCCCCGGCGGCTCAACACTCAGAGGGAATAGAAGCCATGTCTCAGGAGCAGAGTAACCCCACTATCATTCACTCGGCTGGTGCAACAGCTGAGGGGGAAACTCTCTCCACCACAGCTGGGTTGGAGGTTGCTGTGGAAGACAAACCAATGCAGTTAGAAGGCGAAGTTGAGAAAAACACAGAAGAGCAGAGTGACATTAATGATGCTCAAACAGTTAAGTCTGTTTCAGTTGAGATGTCAGCTGCATTGAAGGATGACAACGCTACTGCCGCAGCTAAGCAAAGGATGGTGAAGCCCTGGAAGTTAACACTCTAGTCTCTGAAAGTGCAATCCAAGGAGTTGAGACTCTGATGGATACCAATGTCCAAGACCCTAAGACAGTTGTGTCTGTCGAATAGATAATTGAAGACCCTAAGACAGTTGAGACTGTCGAAGGGAGTGTCGAAGGCCCTGCAGTAATGGAGACTACTTGGGGTATAGAAGGCTCATGGGAGGTTGAGATTTCCCTGGGTAAGGGTAAAGATGATCAGAACATTCCTCCGATTGAAGGCGCTGATGCAGAAAAGGAGATAAGCGCTCTTCATGACTCCTAAGAGAATATTGATACATCTTTTCTGGGATCGAAAGATGAAGCTGATTCCACTCCACATAACAATCCTATGACGAACACAACTGAGGATGTTCTCAAATCTCAGAGCCAAGTCAGTGAGAAGACGGCTCCTATGAGATTTAACTTTGATGATGAGCCAACACCTTAGGTCTCATTATCCTCCCATGATGCTGATGATATATCTGAGGAACATGTTATTCATTTAGAAGAAACCTGAGAGGCAGAAGAAGGCTGTTAAGGCAGTGAGGCTCGATCAGTGCTGAAAAGAGTCAGTGCCTTGGCTCCCATAGTCTGCAGCGATAACGACTCCTACAACTCTATCACAGGCTCCCACAGATGTGACATCTGCCGATGATGCTGCAATAGCTGAGGCATAACGAGCTGATTCTACTCATCAAAAACAAGGGAAGGCTCCACAAGCAAAAGACTCAGAGATCCCATTTGTTCGAGATGATGTATTTGAGGAAGAATTTTCGTTCACCATTGAATTGCCAGATTTAGAAGCTGAATCTGCCAGAGAATTAAGGAAATATACAATGCGAGAAGAGCTAGTCATCCCCTCGGATATGATTGTTCAAATGGATTTTGATTTTGATGCAGAATGGCCAGAGCCGAGTCAACCTCCGCAAGGAGTTCCGTAAAGCCTTCAAGACTATATGCAAGGAGATTGAGAAGATGGAACGCCATCAAGCATCTTTGGACCTCAGACAAGACAATCGTGATGCCACCCTCACAACTGATTTAAGAGGGATTGTAGTGCGCATCAGGGAATGGGCTGCGCAGCAGACAACTATGAGATCTGAGCAAGTTCGCCACTTCAAGGCCTTATTTGCGAAAATGCTATTGTGGAGTGCGAATAATTCAATGTACTGACAACAGATGAAGGAGTATACTACGAGGATTGAACAGTCCCATAAGTCGGATATGGAGCTGCTGCAACATTTCCACAAGAACGAGATTGCCAGACTCGAGACCAACATGAATGAGAAATTCACTCTTCTCATGGCTCAAATGAAGATTGTAACAACCGAGTCTAAGGCCACATGCTAAGAATTTCGAAAGGTGTATGATGCAGCAGACTCCAAGCATAACTCAACGAACAGCCAAATGGACTCATCCTCAGTGGTTTGTTCCCTGTGATACCTCTTTCTTTTGGTGATGATGCCTAAAAGAGGGAAGAGTAGTCCCTTAAGGGATTGAAGGAAGAGAAAACGAAGAAAGGAAGTGACAAAGCTGAGGGGTAAAGAAGTTCGAAAGATATGAAGTCGACGTACGCTGAAACCCCACAACTAGGTCAAGTCACAGTTGAAATTCTCAGCAAGCTACCCTTGAACTTACCAATTGAAAAAGATGTCGTGCCCATGAAAGATAAGAGAAATGTCATCGAAACTGCAATTAAGAAGGTAGCTGAGGATACGTCAGCACGAGTGGAAGAACTTTTGAAACAGCATGGTGGTCTCCCAGCTGGATTAGACAATGCTATGATAGAGCCCCCCAAAAAAGTAATGCCGAATGCCAGATTTGAGCCCAGATCTACGGAAGAATTTCAAACTTTGGAAGCTGAACGCTATTTTGAAGGAATGACCTTGACTCAAGCCTGAGAGTTGTACTGTGAAAAAGGCCTTGAGGTATGTGATGAGTGTAAAATATATGTGCATTTGAGGGCTTAAAATGATATATATTTGATGCATTTGCACGCATATTCAGTGTGTTTTACTTATTTTCCCTTGTTGGGCGTGACACTGCGTACTCTAGTGAATTTTGCAGAAAATGGAGCTAAATTGCACAAAAGATGATAGCATATTTTGAATGATATGTAAAAAGACAAGGTACGAGCAAAAATATGAAAGAAAGAAGCATGGACGATCAAAGAAAAGGGAATTTCCTTCAAAAATGTCAAAATGCGCTAACAGTTTCCAGCACTGGCAGAGTTTAGTATTTTGGCCATAACTCCCTCTACAAAATTGATATTGAGGTGATTCACGTGGCTACGGAAAGCTAAGAGACAGGGATACAACTATGATGAAGACCCCATAAGCAAATTCGGAAATTTGGGTGACGCACGGCCCATGCGTCAACGCACGACCTGGTCGTGCGTCATTTCGAGAGTCAAGCAATCCTACGGCCTGACGCACGACCTGGTCGTGCGTGAAGTGCACGGCCCGTGCGTTTGTGCGGGAAAGTCAAGTTTTGACGATTTTTAACTTAGGTTTTAACCCAATGGAAGAATAAATAGAGATGAGGCGGCCCCAAACAAAGACACACTAATTTTTGCCCTAGAAAGCAGAGAAAAGAGCAACTTTCCACCGGAGAATTGGGGAGATCGATCAAGGCTACAACAACACACTTGAGGGTTGAAGATAGATCAAGAGATCATCGACATCCTCGAGTCTTCGCATTCCATAGTATCTTTATTTTCAGTTAGACATGAACATGAATAATTTGTCTATGAATTATTTATTTTCTATGTCTGGCCAAACATCTTGTGATTCCCAGATTTGGGAGTAGGTTAATGGATACTTTTATTTGATGATTAATTGCAATGGAAGTTATTGTTTTCCAACCCTATTCGAGTACTTTGTTTTAATTCTTGTTTTATCAAAAAGCTATTGGTTTAACTTGTTTGATGTATTGATTCATAATTCGAAAGATGAGTTTCAATACTAGATCTATGAGTACTTGACATGAATATTTGCAAGATTGAAAAGTCTGTGAATATTCATGAGGATTTATAATCTTTTAAGCTTTTGGGGGTTGGATATCTCATGTTGAGTAGAGATGCTAGCATAGATATCCCAATCAACGTTTTACATTCATCTCGAGAGAGGGGGTAAAATACTTGTGCGATTGTTCTATAGGGAAGAATAATGATAACTTTGATTGTGATTAATCTGATAACAAAAGGGGATATTAACTGAAACCATAGCTCTGGAATCCATTCATCTCCTTGATCTTTCAATCAATTTTTACTTTGTCTTTTTATGCTAAAATATTGTCTTAGTTTTACAAAACCAAATCACTCAATCCGATCGTCTGGATAAAAATAAGGCTATTATAATCCCAATAATTAGTATATTAATTTATTAGTCTCTGTGGATTCGACCTTGCTAACCCTATTCTATAAAATTCACCATACAATTGCGGTGAAGCTAAAAATAAGGCGAACAAGTTTTTGGCGCCGTTCTTGGGACTAATCGAGGCCCTCATGCAAAGTATTCTCTCGGAGGAAGAAGAGTAGAGTCGAGAAAAGGAAGACAAAGTGGTACTGGAATAAGTTCTCAATCTCGGCCAAGGCCAAAAGATGTCACTTTTGTGGATCCTTGGATTAGTCCCCGGCATGACCATCTTGCGAATTTAGAAGTTGCACGTAAAATTGAAGAAGCCAAGAAAAGGATGGCGGAAAAAGCCCGAGCAACTCGCGGCCCAGGAAGAAAAGCGCGAAGGGATGACCCTGCTGCAAAGCGAGCGTATGAGAAAAAGAAAAGGGAAGAAAATGAGAAGAAGAGAAAAAGAGCTGGTGATGAAGATCGCAGAAGAGCTGAAGAAGAGAGAGGAAGGAAGCAGCAAAGGCGTTGAAGTGTGCTACGAACCCCTTCGTGTATTTTTATGTAAAAACATTTCAATATATGTCTTCTATAATAAGCTCTGTAAATTTCCTTGTAACTTAGCTTAGATACATTATGTACTGATGTATTTGTATAGAGCTTTGTACAGGAAAATCCCTGTAAATAGCTTTGTAAAGGACAATAATGCTACGATCAATAAAATGATTCATTCAAGCATACATTTTTTGTTACTGCACTGCTCGTATATCTTTTTGTTGTTTACTTATTTATTTAAGTTTTGGCATCATCAAAAAGGGGGAAATTATTAGGAAATTTATTTGATAGATTTTGATGATACCATGTAAAACTTAAACTAGGAAGTTGGAACCCCATTTTCCTTGTAATTTGTATTGTAATAGATAAGACTCAAAAAACTGAGTCAAGTCAGCTATGTCAAGGATTACAAGAAGTCAACTGCATACTATGTGAAAGACTCTGTTGTGTGTCAGCTGAGTAAATCCATAAAGGAAGACAAGAACTCGACTGAAGGAGAGTCAGCTGAGGAACAACTATAAGAAGTGTCAGTCAAATCAACTCAAGAAGCCAAGTCTACAAGTGGAAGTGACAATTGAGTCAATCCAATGATTGGAGCAGACTCAAGTCACCTGGGGTAAAGGCATCAGTCTAGTCAAGACAACTGACTTAGATCCATTGATTATAGTCGAGAATATTACCTCATTTGGTAATTTGACAAAGCTTCCAGGTCTAAAGTGTTTGGCCCTGAATTGTGAAAAAGGAATAATGCAATAGGAAACACTGCACCTTGTGTCAGGCACCTGCAACCGCTGAAATGCCATTAATATGAGAAAATGTCAACATCACCAAGGCTGCAGACCAAGACAAGACAAGCCAACGAACACAAGTGTCATTTGAAATTAGTCTATCTCTTCAACGGACAAAATTTCAAATGTGCACTATAAAAGGGTGAGGAAGCTATTGAGAAGAGGTTACATGAACCACGAACAAGCAACCAATATTCAAGCAAATAACCTGCAATACTCTCAAAGCTTATCAAGATAATCCTGAAGCCTGAAACTCGAAGGAACTCGATCCAACTGATAAATTACCAAGTGCTAAAAATCAAGTGTTAAAAACAAGCTTAAAAATATACAAAGGGTGTTAAGTCTTCCGCTGTTAAAAACCAATCAGCCAAGTTAAGTATTTGGCTTGAGCAGCCGAGTTATACTATCAACAGACTACCAGGGGCCCTCATTGATTCCCCTAGTGAGGTAGCAATATGCTATCCGGGCCCCCCAAACATATTAACCTCATCTGGCTATGACCCTGTTTGCCAAAAATATTTTGATCATACAACTGCAAGTATACAGTGTACTTTATAGAATAATGGCAAGCAAGGCCGTATTCCTTAGGGATTGATATGTGAAACACTTAGGCTATATAACATTGCATTCTACTTTTATTGAAGCGACCGAATATCATTTTTATAGTACAAATCGAAAATAACAAGAAAAATAAATATATTTGCGAACCCCTCAAGTATTTTCAACAACTTTCCTAAAAAAAAAAGTATTTTCAACAACTACAGGAGCAACCTTGGGCACATAATCTGATGAGAATCCATGGACAAAAGACCAAGTAACAGTACCAATTGGTCCGGTGACGAGGGCGAGGGCAAGGAAGTTCAAGGATGTACTAAATGGGTTGATTCAAAGTCATTCAGAGCGAGGCCAAGAGTGCATTACTAAAGGAGGAAGATGATCGGGTGGTCCAGTTGATTAGCGTCGTCAACGGTCCAGAGTCCACCTCAGACTGAGCAACTAAAGGATGCCAAGAATACAAGCCACCTAGCTTCTTGAAGACCTCATAATCAAGTGTTAGATGGTGTTGTATTCATTTATCATAGTTAGTTGTAGTTTAGTTTTTATTTTAAATCATGTTAGTGTTTTGGAGGCCAAATAAACCTTTAAGGTCGCGTTTTGAGTTGTTATTTCGAGTCTAGGACGAACAGGGGATAAAAGACTGAAGAAATCGAATGAGGCAAAAGTCGTGGAAAGCACGGCCTGGCCGTGCTTAAGTTACACGGCCGTGTTCGGACCCTTCGTCGCGAACACGGCCTGGCCGTGCTTCTGGGAATGGCCGTGTGGAATGAAGAGTTCGTGGGTTCGTGGAAAGCACGGCCTAGCCGTGCTTGGGAACACGGCCGTGTTCGGAAAATCCTTCGCGAACACGGCCTGGCCGTCTTCACAGGCTTGCCGTGTTTGGGTGGGATTCGGCGACGTGCGGAAACACGGCTTTGGCCAGTGTTTCTCTGGCACGGGCGTGCTTTTTACTGGATTTTTGAGATTTTTATGTTTTTGTTTCCTTTTCAGTTTTAAAGTTGTTTTCTTGGTAGGTTAGGGCTTGGCCCATTTATAAGGGTGAACACTTGTTATCTTTCGATCAGTTTTCAATACAATTAAGCTTTTACTCTCAAATTGAGTGTTTCTCCAAGTGCTTCAAGATTTACGTTTCTTGTTGCAATTATCGACTTATTAGGCAATAATCCATAATTGCTTGTGGCTTCTTCGCATACCAAGGTTCTTGCTTCGCTAAGCAACGGGTCAAGGTTTTCCACCAAATTAACCAAACTAGTGAAGATTCTGGGTTAACAACAGATTGTTGTTGGGTCGTATGCACAGTTGTTGTTGCGGTTCACATCAGTTGGTAATCAGAGCGATCTAGCAAGGTTAAGTCTATCCTTGTTCTTTAATTTTGTTATTTTCCAGAATTTCTCATAAACCCTAGTTCTTGAAGGGTACAAAAAAAAATCAGAGGGTAAAGAATCGTAAACCGCGCGCAAAAAAAAACGAAAATTCTGGAAAATTCGAAAATTTAAACCCTAGTCTTCAATTTCATCTTTTACGATCCGTTGATTGGCTTGGTAATTTTCTTTGTGTGTTGAGGCGTACTTGCAACTATCTGATTGGTTTATAATCGTGACAAGTGCGGGTACTTGGGGATTGTGAGTTGAGTGATACACGAGTGTATACACGTGAGGGAGTGATTTAAACATGACTGAGGAAAAACGATAACCGGCAGATTTGGGTAACAAGATAGATATGGAGGTGGTTGCAGACATGTTAAAGAAACTAATGTTGGAGACATACGGGAATCCCAAAGAGGCGCCGCGAGTCGAGGAGCCTGCTACTAGGGTACGGAGGCCTAGGAAGTTCGAATTAGAGGAATGGGTAGACGAGATTGATGATTTTGATTCCGAAAGGGAGCAAAATTATAATCCAGGTAGAGTTCGGCGCGGAGATAGGGTTGATCGGGGACATGAGGATAGCAATTTGAGTAACATCAAAATGCAAATCCCCTCGTTCCAAGGAAAGAGTGATCCGGACACCTATTTGGATTGGGAGAGAAAAATCGAGAATGTGTTCGATTGCCAAAATTATTCGAATGAAAAAGGTAAAATTGGCATCAAGCGAGTTCTCGGATTACGCAAAGTGTGTGGTGGGATCAACTAATGGTCTCAAGGAGGAGAAACGGTGAGCGGCCAGTTTCTACATGGGAGGAGATGAGGAGTTTGATGAGGTGTCGCTTTGTTCCAAATCACTATTATAGGGGCGTCTATCAAAGGTTACGAGGTTGACTCGGGGTTCGAAGAGTGTGGAGGACTACCACAAGGAGATGGAGATGCTAATGGCAAGGGCAAACATTGATGAGGACCGGAGGTGACTATGGCGGATTCATCGCGGGTTTGAACACGCCTGTGCGGATGCCATCGACCTACATCAGCGTATGTCGATCTCGAGGAGATGGTGCATATGGCGGTGAAGGTGGAACAACGCTCAAGAGGAGGGGTTTCAACGGCAAGCACCAAACTCTAACTCAATGCATGGAAGTCAAACACCAACAAAAGGAGGAGCGGGGTTCGAAAGTGGCGGATCAAGGGGAGGCGCCGAGCCCAAACCCGCGGTAGAATCGAACCCCTCTTTTGGTCGCACTGAGGATCATGGGTTTGGGCCTATAGCTAGTCAATGTCCAAATAAGAGAGTGTTGGTGTTGCGTGAGAATGGGGAGATGGAGTCGAGAGTGAGGAGAGAGCGAGGATTATAGTGATATGCCGAGGTTGGAGGATATTCCGGAGATGATAGAGGCGGCGAGGGGAGAGGCATTATCCTTGGTGTCTCGGGGCGGCGAGCATTCAACCTAAGTCGAGATGAGGAGTCGGTGAGAGAACATCTTTCATACAAGGTGTTTTGTCAATGGAAATGTGTGTAGTATCATCATAGATGGGGGAAGTTGCACTAATGTAGGTAGTGCAAAGATGGTAGATAGGTTAGGAATCCCAACGATGAAACACCCACAACCATATAAGTTGCATTGGTTGAGCGACTGTGGGGAGATGCGGATAAGTAGGCAGGCGAAGGTAGCATTTCAAATAGGGGGATATAAGGATGAGGTGTTGTGCGATGTGGTGCCAATGCAGGCGGGGCACATCTTGTTGGGTAGGCCGTGGCAGTTTGATAGGAGGGTTCAACATGACGGCTACACTAACCAGTATTCTCTTGTTTATAATCAGAAGCGTATTGTGCTTCTTCCTCTAACCCCAAAACAAATCTATGAGGATCAAGTGAAATCAAAAGAGAGTTCGGCTAGTGAGCATAAAAATCAAAATAAAGCCGAGAAAAAGGAGAGCTTGAGAGAAAACAAGAGTGAGGGTCCGGCTAAGGATAGAAGTGAGGTTCGAGAGATAGCCGGGAAAAAAGAGAGCAATAATTTTGAGAGGGCCGAAAAACAAAAAGGGGGGTGGGACGGCCAAGAGGTAAGAAACGAGGGAAAAATAAATTTGATGGCAAAAATGAGTGACCTTAGGAAAGCCACCACGAGTGGTTGTTCGATGATACTCTTGGTTTACAAGGGCACTTATTTATCTACTGACAATCTTAACCCCAATTTGCCTAGTTCTGTCTTGTCTTTGTTGAAGGAGTTCGAGGATGTATTTCCAGACGAGATGTCGGACGGACTACCACCCATTCGAGGGATTGAGCATGTTGATTTCATTCCGGTGCATCATCACGGTAAAACGGCCGACGTCTGAGAACTAATCCGGAGGAGACAAAAGAGTTGCAGCGGCAGGTTGATGAGTTGTTAAGCAAGAAACTCATCCGGGAAAGCATGAGTCCTTGTGCGGTTCCGGTGTTACTAATTCCGAAGAATGATGGGTCTTGGAGGATGTGTGTGGATTGTCGGGCTATTAACAACATCACTATCAAGTACCGGCACCCCATACCTCGCTTGGATGATATGTTAGACGAACTCCATGGTTCTAGCATCTTTTTCAAGATCGATTTGAGGAACGGGTACCACCAGATTCGGATGCGGGAAGGGGATGAGTGGAAAGCAACTTTTAAAACGAAGCATGGTTTGTATGAGTGGTTAGTCATGCAATTTGGGCTAACCAACGTGCCAAGCACGTTCATGAGACTTATGAACCATGTTTTGAGAGCTTTCATTGGTAAGTTTGTTGTGGTTTACTTTGATGATATTCTCATTTATAGTAAATCATTGTACGAACACTTGGATCACTTGAGGGCCGTCTTAGAGGTGTTGAGGAAGGAAAAGCTGTATGAAAACATCAAGAAATGCACCTTTTGTTCGGAGCACTTGATATTCTTGGGGTTTGTAGTGAGCTCAAGGGGAATTACAGTGGATGAGGAGAAGATAAAAGCTATCCAGGATTGGCCTAAACCCACATCGGCCAGTCAAGTGCGTAGCTTTCATGGCCTTGCGAGCTTTTATAGGAGGTTTGTGCGGGATTTCAGTACTATCGCAGCACCATTGATGGAAACTATTAAAAAGAGTGTTGCGTTTCAATGGGGCGAGGCCCAAGATAAGGCATTTGAGTTGTTGAAGGAAAGGCTAACACATGCGCCTTTGCTAGCACTACCGGATTTTACCAAAGTCTTTGAGATCGAGTGTGACGTGTCGGGGGTTGGGATCGGCACCGTGTTAATGCAAGAGGGGCAGCCGATCGCATTCTTCAGCGAAAAACTGAGTGGTGCGGCCTTGAACTACCCGACATATGATAAGGAGTTGTATGCTTTGGTCCGGGCCTTAAAAACGTGGCAGCACTATTTGTGGCCAAATGAGTTCATAATCCACACCGATCACGAGTCCCTAAAGTATCTCAAGGGGCATCAAAAGTTGAACAAGCGTCATGCACGGTGGCTCGAATTCATCAAGACATTTCCATACATCATCCGGTACAAGCAAGGTAAAACTAATGTTGTAGCAGACGCACTGTCTCGGAGGTACACTCTTCTCTCTACTTTAGATGCTAAAATCCTTGGGTTTGAACATATTAAAGAGTTGTATTTGCATGATCTTGATTTTTCTGAGCCATTTGGTGCGTGCGAAAAGGGGGTCGAGGGTAAGTTTTATAAGCATGATGGTTTTCTATTTCGGGAGGATAAATTGTGCATTCCTGAATGTTCTTTGAGAGACTTATTAGTGAGAGAGTCGCATGGTGGGGGTCTTATGGGACATTTTGGAGTAGCTAAAACTTTAGCCATCTTGCAAGAGCATTTTTATTGGCCCCATATGAAGCGAGATGTTGAGCGCATTTGTAGTAGGTGCATTACGTGTAGGCAAGCTAAATCCCGTGTTCAAAACCAGGGGCTTTACACGCCCCTACCCATTCCGATGACACCATGGGTTGATATTTCTATGGAATTTGTTTTAGGACTTCCAAGAACTAAATATGGGTCCGATTCTATATTTGTTGTCGTAGATCGTTTTTCAAAGATGGCACATTTCATTCCATGTCATAAAACTGATAATGCATCTTTGATTGCCGATTTATTCTTTAAAGAAGTTGTGAGGTTGCATGGTATGCCTAGAACCATTGTGTCGGATAGAGACTCTAAGTTCTTAAGTTACTTTTGGAAGACCTTGTGGGGGAAGTTGGGAACTAAATTGTTATTTTCTACTACATGTCATCCCGAAAGCAGACGGTCAAATCAAGTAGTGAATAGAACATTGTCGATGTTGTTAAGGGCTATCATTAAAAAGAATATTAAAACTTGGGAAGATTGTTTACCGCATGTTGAGTTTGCTTATAATCGTCTTTGTGCATTACGCATCAAATTTTTCATCATTTGAACTTGTTTATGGTTTTAATCCACTAACCCCATTGGATTTATCACCTTTACCTATTTCTGAGCTTGTTAACTTAGATGGGCAGAAGAAAGCTGATTTTGTGAAACAGTTACATGAGAAAGCGAGACTCAACATCGAACGGCGGACAGAGCAATACACGACGCAAGCTAACAAACATCGCAAGAAGATGGTGTTCGAGCTGGGCGACTGGGTTTGGGTGCACATGTGGCCCGAACGATTTCCAGCAGATCGAAAGTCCAAGTTGCAGCCATGGGGAGATGGTCCGTTCCAAGTGCTCGAGCGGATCAACGACAATGCTTACAAAATCGATTTACCGGGCGACTATGTGATCAATGCTTCTTTCAATGTTGCGGATCTTAGTCCATTTGATGTCAATTCGGATTTGAGGACAAATCCTTCTCAAGAGGAGGGGAATGATGAGAATCCATGGACAAAAGACCCAGTAACAGTACCAATTGGTCCGGTGACGAGGGCGAGGGCAAAGAAGTTCAAGGATGCACTAAATGGGTTGATTCAAGTCATTCAGAGCGAGGCCAAGAGTGCATTACCGAAGGAGGAAGATGATTGGGTGGTCCAGTTGATTAGCGTCGTCAACGGTCCAGAGTCCACCTCAGACTGAGCAACTAAATGATGCCAAGAATACAAGCCACCTAGCTTCTTGAAGATCTCATAATCAAGTGTTCGATGGTGTTGTATTCATTTATCATAGTTAGTTTTAGTTTAGTTTTTATTTTGAGTCATGTTAGTGTTTTGGAGGCCAAATAAACCTTTAAGGCCACGTTTTGAGTTGTTATTTCGAGTCTAGGACGAACAGGGGATAAAAGACTGAAGAAAGCGAAGGAGGTAAAAGTCGTGGAAAGCACGGCCTGGCCGTGCTTAAGTTACACGGTCGTGCTTCTGGGCACGACCGTGTGGAATGAGGAGTTCGTGGGTTCGTGGAAAGCACGGCCTAGCCGTGCTTGGGAACACGGCCGTGTTCGGAAAATCCTTCGCGAACATGGCCTGGTCGTGCTTCCTGGCATGGCCGTGTTTGGACTGGGATCCGGGCGACGTGCGAAACACGGCCTGGCCGTGTTTCTCTGGCACGGGCGTGCTTTTTACCTGATTTTCGAGATTTTTATGTTTTTGTTTCCTTTTCAGTTTTAAAGTTGTTTTCTTGGTAGGTTAGAGCTTGGACCCGTTATAAGGGTGAACACTTATTATCTTTCGATCAGTTTTCAATACAATTAAGCTTTTACTCTCAAATTGAGTGTTTCTCCAAGTGCTTCAAGATTTACGTTTCTTGTTGCAATTATCGACTTATCAGGCAATAATCCATAATTGCTTGTGTCGTCTTCGCATACTGAGGTTCTTGCTTTGCTAAGCAACGGGTCGAGTTTTTCCACCAAACTAACCAAACTAGTGAAGATTCTAGGTTAACAACAGATTGTTGTTGGGTCGTATGCACAGTTGTTGTTGCGGTTCACATCATAATCTCAACATGTTTCCTCAATATTAAATCCAACTAAAGTTTCAATAAACAATTCAAGCGTTTCTATGGGTTCAGTTCTTAAAATAGTTTATTCCCTCTCCCGGGTGGTGCATAAACAATAGATTAATAATAATTGAGGTCTCCCGATCCAAGGTAAAGGATTTGAAAACTCATCTTTTTCATCTTTCTGTGATAGAAAAGGTATTTCACATGAATTTTCTGCACCCAAAACTCCACAACAAAAAGGGGTGGCGGAAAGCAAGAATCGAACATTACAAGAAATGGCATGAATCATTTTCAGTTCAAAAAAATTGACAAAACGTTTTTAGGCTGAGGCCTTAAACCCTGTTTGTCACAATGCAAATCGAGTATACTTAAGGGTAGGGAGTACCATAACACCATATGAGATTTTTTTAAGCAAAAAACCTAACCTTAAGTATTTTCATGTGTTTGGATGCGTGTGCTACGTGTTCAATGATAGAGATCAACTTGCTAAGTTCGATTCTAATGGTGATAAAAGTATATTTCAAGGTTACTCTGTTAATATTCATGCATATAAAGTGTTTAATCTCCGAATGAGGACTATTATAGAAACTGTGAATGTTGTCTTCGATGATTATGTTGACCTTGCAGGAAAAACTTAAGAAGATGATGCCTTCTATCTTATTGAGATGTGCAAGACATCTGAGCATGTGCTTGAAACCGAAGCTGAACAGAATGTCCCTACAGATGTCGTACCACGTGTTCCAACAGATGTTGAAACACCTGGAACAACACCTCTAGAGACACCTTTAGCAACAAACTCAAAAACTGAATCTCAGGTCTCTGACTATGATGATAAACAAAATCATGTACTAGATGATCATGTTACTGATCGAAGCAGGGATATACCAAGCCGAAGGATACTTCACACGGCCGTGTGGCTCTCAAAGTTGTATCCCTTTCTCTTAGCTTTTCAAAGCCACTTCTCCTGGGGTCTTCACCTCAATATCAATTTGTAGAGAAAGTTATGACCAAATTACTAAACTTTTCCAGTGCCGGAAACTATTTGCGCATTTGGACGTTTTTGAAGGAAATTCTCTTTTGTTCGATTGTCCATGCTTCTTTCCTTCACATATTTGCTTGTACCTTAGCTATTCACCTATACTTTGGAACATGATATCGCTTTTATCCAATTTAGCTACATTTCCTATACGAAGTTACAAGAATACGCAGTATCACGCCCAACAAAGGAAACCAATCAAAATACACTCAATATACATGCAAATGTATCAAATATATGTTAAAATAAGCCCATAAATGCACGTATATTTTACACGTAGCAAAATCCTCCAAACTTAAAGCATTTCTCATCCTCGAGCAAATTAAGAAAAAATAATCTCAAGAGGTACAAAGAACACACCAGAACACTACAAATATTTAATTTCATTCGACTTTATATCTAAGTAAACCATGCAATCCATTATCAAGAAGTCATCTTTCATAAGCCCGTCATAATTAATACTCTCTCTGGTATGTGACATCGTGACTCACAAGTAGTAGCGTATCACTCATCTCTCAAATTGTATGGTAGTGTTTCCGCTCAGAATCAATTCAGTGAAAGTAGAACTACCATAGGCTTGCAAACATCTAACATCTCGACCACTTTTGTGTGCACAATCTAAGAATCAAAAAGGACTTTTATTAGGTTTTAATGTAGGCTCTTTGGTAAGGGTAGGGAAAATTTGGATTAAGTGACTTGACTTGAGCAAATATAATTGAAGTACACGGACTTGCAATTCACTAACCCAATTTCAGCATAATACTCATTTTTCATTGTATTTTATTTTTTAACTCAACTCCACCCTTATTTCTCCTCTTTTTTTATTCTTAGGCATTTTTGCCTTTTGTTTTTCTCTAGCCTGAAGCTCTCATTTTTTTCACACTTTTCTGAATTTTTCTTTTCTTTTGCTCGATTTTCTCGATTTTTTCTTTTTTTTTTCGAGCTTCATGCTTTTTTTTCATTCACCTAGACATTGATCATCCCTCTTTCTTTTACCAACTTTCTCTCTTTTTTTCATAAATTTTCACCACATCTCCCCTAAACTAGTTCATTTTCTACAAGCTCAAGAAATTTCAGGGATAAATTCATTTTTTCAATTTTTAAAGATCAAAATGTGGCTAACAATAGAAAGTTTTGGCTCAAAATTGGCTAACTAGGGAATCATCAGTGCATAGGAAAGCTTTTTAGGCTAAGTAGGCTAAACAAAGATGACCTTAAATCATTTTAAAAAATTGCACACACACATGGCTTCAATGAAGATACCAGAGCAAGTTCTAGAGTTCTATCAATCATAAATGGCACAATAAAAAAAAAAGTCTGCATATTATAAAACAGTTTAAGGCACAAAAACTCACAAGCTTATTTTTCGCAACATGCTAAAATATCCAATTTTCTTAATTAATGCCAAACAGATAAAAGACATCTCCTCAACTATTCATCGCATATTCACAAAAATATGTCATCTCATAAAATCAAATGCTCATATTAAAAATCATACGGAAGCTTTGGGCATTTTCGAAAATCTTGATTAAAAATCACACACAAGCAATTAAACGTGCTAAAGCAATAAACGTGCAAAAAAATTAAAAATAAAAATAAAAAATAAACAAAAACATTGATTTTTTTTCATGCAAATTTTATGCTCTACATGCAATCCTAAATGCAATGCAAAATGCAACAGTACTAAATTACGCATTGTTGACAACCCCCCCTCTCCAAACATAAAATATTCTTTGTCCCGAATATATAAGGAAATTATCAAAAGAAAAGAGGAATGCGTACAGAGTTCTTACCTAGATAGTTCACACGACCCGTGTGCATTTCACATGGTCGGGCCATGTAGCCCTGGGCGGTCTCTGTATCTTTATCTCCAGCTCACACGGCCTGCCCATGTGGTTGGTCTCAGTAGGTCGCACAGCCCGTGTGGAATCCCACACGGTCGTGTAAAGTTTTTTTTTACCCCGGGGTTTGTCGCGACGTCTCTTGGATTGCCTCCCATAAAGGCTAATTTTTACGTCTTCAGCCAGACTTCAGATTTCTAACATCATTATCGTTGAACCATGTCGGTTGATATCCTTGAACCCTCATATTATGTACCATCCATCAGATGAATGGCGTTGCACTGTTTTCTCAGATTAAGTTTAGTATCACTTGGGAATCTGCCCTTTTGATGTTGGTCTCCCATTGCAGTAGCGATTTGGGATGCTTGCGTCTCCAACAATTTCAGTCTCGCATTCAACAAAAACGATGTTTTAAACAAGCGATTAGAAAAAAAAATATTTACAAAATGCTTCAATTAAGATTGGACTACTTATTACTATATCTAAGTGGAATTAATCCATCAATCCCCGATAACGGCACCAAAAACTTGTTCACCAAAACTATTTGGGTCATACAACTAGGGATGGCAATAGGGCGGGGCGGGATGGGTATCTCAATACCCAGACTGGGCGGGGGCGACCTGCCACAGGTCACGGGATGGGTCGCCCCATGATGAGAATCCTATCACGAAGGATTTGGGAAACACCAAATGCAAGCTATCTCGAGTTCTTGAAGACCATGTAATTGAGTTCTTGGGTTCTTGTATTTGTTTATCATAGATTAGGTGTTATTTTCGTTATTTTGAGTCATTTGAGTGGCCAAGTTGATGTTATAGGCCAAGTTTATTGAGTTTAGAGTCATTTTAGTTAATCATGTGTCGAAAGGAAGCATTGACGGTCGAACAACAAGAGGATTCCTTAAAAAAATGCCCAAGCGCGTCAACAATTTTCAGCATTTGCAGGGTTTAGTATTTGGGCCATAACTTTCTCTACAAAATTGGTATTGGTCTGATTCAAGTTTCTATTGAAAGCTAAGAGAAAGGGATACAACGTTTATGAAGACGCCAGGAATAGATTCGAAAATCCCGGACGCGTATTTTCGCCCACACACGAATATTGACTATGATTGAGTTTCCTTTTTGGGTTTGGACTTATTTTCCTTTCTAGTTTGTTTAGGGTTTGCTTTGAGTCGCCTATATAAGGCAAACACATGTTTATTTTTCATAAAAACTTTGTTATTGAATATTGAATTGAGATTATTCTCTCCAACCCTTTGGGTTTTTCCAAAAGCTTCAAGATTGTTCATCTTGTTGCGAATTTCGACTTATCAAACAAACTTCCGCATTTGTTTGTGGCGTCTACGCATACCGAGGTTCTTGCTTTCTTAAGCAACGGGTCGAGGTTTCCACCAATCTTTAACCGAACTAGTGAAGATCTTGGGTTAACAACATATTGTTGTTGGGTCGTATGCACAGTTGTTGCTGCGGTTCACATCACCCCATGTTGAATTTTTTTTATTGTTTTATCTTATATTTTATATTATTAATAATTTTTTAATATTATATTTGGTATTATAAATACATATTGTGGGAGGAGATCCTATGAGACCATAGCTATAGGGAACATGAGACTCAATCCACACCCTCTAACCAAATAAAATAAAAGGCTAAGGTTTAATGGGATTTATAGTAATTAAAAAATAGTGGGGACCAAATAGGGGTACAATTGGAATGTTAAAATCAGCCAAATAACTGTTTTCCTAAAATCAAGGAAAAAAATCTTACCATAATCACCATCTTCTTCTCCCAACGTGAAACCAGCGTCCAAAACCAGCGTGAAACCAGCGTCCAAACTCTGCCTTCATCATCGTCTTCTTCCACGATCAAAGTAGCGTAAAAAACATAGAGAAATCTCAATCAAAAACCGAACCTACAAACACAGAGAAAAATCAAAATTACAACTACGAAAAACACCAATATTGAAAACCAAGCATCAAAACACAAATCAAACCATCATCAAAAACACAAAAAAGAAACGCAGCCCACATCAACGGGATCGATATTGCAATGTCACAAACATATGATACCCCCTCCACAAACCAGTCGCATCAAGGTAAAATTTCGCACCAATTGATCAGTAAATATGTGTGGTTGGAGTGCATGTAATGTGGGACCATGAAAAAACTCACAAATCAGTATCGCGGAATGGATGTGTAATTATAAGAAAAATTGTGTATGATTACTATAAAACACATAGCTTTGTAATTATGTAACATGTGTATATTATATGCTTAGAGAGTGTGTGTGTAGTTAGTATTAATAAAATGTGGGTGTAGTGTCTCGAATTTGTGTATTTATTATGGAAAAATATGTATCACATATAATGTATCACATATAACTTCTGTACATATGTGTGTTTAGTTAGTATTAATGAAATGTGTGTATAGTGTCTCAATTCAGTGTTTTTGTTATGAAAAATGTGTATCACCTGTAATATACCAAAAATAGCTTCTGTACATATGCTTGTTTATTTAGTATTAATGAAATGTGGTTATAGTGTCTCGAATCTGTGTTTTTATTATGAAAAATGTGTATCACCTGTAATATATCAAAAATAGCTTATGTACATATGTGTGTTTAGTTAGTATTATTGAAATGTGCGTATAGTGTATCGAATATGTGTATTTAGTATGAAATATATGTAGCACATATAGCTTCTGTACATATGTGTGTTTAGTTAGTTGTTTACACGATACATTGAAAATCTGTGTAAATAGTATTCAAAATTTGTTCTTTCAATATGTAAATATTGTGTTTTTGCCAGATCAAGATCCAAATTACATAGTTCACATTGGTCAGAGGCTCCAAATCTCGCCTAGATCAACTAAATATTAGATCCCAGAGGTTGAACAAGAAAAAATTCCTCGTGCCAACATATATTTCCGTACATTGGAGGCAGGAATACAATTTTATAAGGATTATGGTTTGTGTAGTGGCTTCGACATTAGAAGAAGCACTACAAAGAAATTCAAGAACGAGGATATTCGTGTGCAATATGTGGTTTGCAATAGAGAGGGCTACAAGAACTCTAAAAAACCCATACCTGGTGAGGCATCTGGGCATGACGACAATGTCCCAAAATAGGTGGCACGGAAGAGAGCGTCGAACCGAGTTGGGTGCAACGCACGCTGTATTTTTGAATACACTAGCGCCGGTTTATATAAGGTAAAAACCTTTGAGGAAAGACACACTCATCCGATCTCAATTGATAAACACAAGTAATTCTTGAAGGTGAATAGGAACCTAAACTTCGGGCACCAGCAATTTTTCATAAATTGCACAAGGGCAAACATTGGGAGTGCAAAACAACACGAGTTGTATAGAGAAATGGCCGGCGGTTATTCACAGGTTGGGGAGCTCAAAATTGATTTTAGAAATTTCAAACGAGACCTGAAAGCATACATATGCGGTGTGGATGCATAGTTGGTGATAGACAAATTCCTAAGGCAGAAAGAGGCAAATCCGGGAATGGTATTCGATTACGATGTTGATCAAGATGAACAACTAACGCGACTCTTTTGGGCAGACCAAACAGCTATAATGAACTATGCCGCATTTGGTGAAGTGATATCCTTTGATGCTATGTACAATACCAACCGGTATAGTAATTCACTGCACTAATTTATCTAGCATATTTGTGATTACAATAATTTACATTTATCCTTATATACCTGTCCAGTTAGTTATATAAATTTGGGTGTCAAGTTATTTTATTATGTTGGTGTGTGTACATATTTAAGTTAATATGTGTATATAATAATGTAATTGTGTACACTTATACTCTTAATAAAGTTTACATAGTTATTCAAATCTATATAATAAAAATAGATTTGATACGCAGGTATAAGATGGTGTTCTCTCCATTCACCGGGGTAGATAACCATCGTAAGTGTGCAACGTTTGGAGCTGGCCTTATTTTGAAAGAGGATGAGGAGTCTTATACATGGTTGTTCACACGATTCTTAGATGTTGTTGATAAGGAACCATATTATATAGTAACAGACCAAGACCCAACCATGAAGAATGCCATAAAATCGGTCTTCAAGACGGCAAAATACAGATTGTGTATGTGGCACATAATGGAGAAAGTCAGTGTCAAAGCCGGTCCCAACCTGTTCAAGGATAAAACTTTCATCAATCGGCTTAATTCAATCGTGTGGGATAACTACATTACAACAACTGAATTTGAAAAAAATGACACAAAATTATGGATGACTTCAATCTAGCATCACATCTATGGTTCGTAGTTATGTATGATATACGATAGAGTTGGATTCCCGCATATTTTAGAGACGTGCCCATGAGTGGACTTGTGAAAACTACGTCAAGATCAGAAAGCACAAATAGTTGGTTTGGTAATTTTACAAATCCTCAATCAAACTTGGTGGAATTTGTAATGCATTTCGAGAGCGGAATGGAATCCCAACGACATTCTAGTGATAAGTTGAATAATCAGTGCCAAACCTCCCTTCCGGATTGCCAGACACCATTGAAAATTGAAAAACACGCTTCTTTAGTGTACACGCACGCCATATTTTATGAAGTGAGAAAGGAAATTAAAGAAGCATGTTACCATTGCTCAGTTATACAGATCAACGATAATACAAACGAGATCTCGTACACAATAAAGGAAGAAAGTGGGGTGTTTGAAGTGACAAAATGCAAGATGGATGCATCAGCCAAATGTAGTTGCAAATTGTTTGAACAAATGCGACTCATGTGTCGACATATATTTGTAATACTCAAGGATTGCGATGAAATTCCAGCTCCATATTTGGCGACACGTTGGATGAAAGCAACCTCGTTTATTTCACATTCTAAGAATGGACACATGTACCAATTTCCAGGAGGGACAGAGGCTGCAAGAACATTAAACACTCTGTGGGCGGATTTTCACAGCTGCATCGGTCTTGCGCAAGGGGATATTGAAAAATTGTCAAGTCCATCTCATATCATATCGAACGAGAAAGCTAAGCTATTAGAGGAACAACATGAAACTACAATGCCTAGCAAACAATCAGTAATGGAAACCTATTGCGGCTCAACATCATAGTTACACATTTCCGTGTTACCACCAAAGCAAGCCAAGAACAAAGGGAGTGGTAGTCATCTGAAAAGCAGGCTCCAAAGCCAAAGAGAAAAGACATAAAAGCAAGCACAAAACTGAAAAGAAAATGTGGGAAATACGGTGAGGTTGCGACACATAACAGCAGGACATGCCCGACCCGCACCAGCGCCTTCTGAGTGCTATGTGTATTTGTCACACTGTTCAATTTTTTAGTGTAATGTATACGATTGGCAATTTATAAGTTGTTTACATAATTCTGCACATAAACATACAATATATGCAACCTATTTACACGTTATCTGTGTTTTATATAGATCGTCCTTCAATGACAACATCAGGATCAATAAACGTATGTTTTGGAATTCTGTGTTTTTAGATGTAGAATTATGTGTTTTTAGTTATGTAATAATGTTTGTTTAGAAATAGCACAATGTTTTTTTGTTATTTTGTGCGACCATGTGTATTTGTTTTGGAATTATGTGTTTTTAGATGTAGAATTATGTGTTTTTAGTTATGTAATAATGTTTATTTAGAAATAGCACCACGTGTATTTGTTTTGGAATTATGTGTTTTTAGTTATGTAATAATGTGTATAGTTTTGGGTTAATGGACAGTTAGTTGTATGTTGTTGTAAATAATTGATTCTATATTTTATGTATGTTTTGTTTTGACAATATTCTGTGTTTAACTGTACATAATTGTGTGCGTAAGTACACACAATGTAGTAACTACGAATACAATATTAACGATGTATAACAACATTCCGACCATATGTACGTAAAAAATGCAAATTTATATTGATTAAAAAGAAAACACCCCATGTCTGAAACTATTCAAATCCATAATTCAAGAAACCATCTAAGTCATATACAAACGGCTCCCAAAGACCAAAAACACCAAATATAGTGAACTAACTATACAAAAAAGATGAGCACAAATTTGCATACTACGTTGTCTATTAAAAACAAAACTACAATAATATCTTCCCCGTCCAAAACTTTTTGGCTTCTTCCAAACATCTATCCTTTAGCTCGTTGCTATGGTGGAGGATTATTGCAGCTGAGTACTTCGTGCGTAAGTTAGACAGTTGAGACGCATTATTCTTCTCCAAACCACAATCCCATCCCTTGGTGCCACCGCCCATGTAGCTCTCCGTATGCCTCATGGCATATATACCATAATCAACTTTGTTTGTGGTATCTCTCCAAGGCATGCATAGTCTAGACGGGGTGAATTTTCGGACAACACTAGCCATTTGCGGGTAGCCTTTAGTCTCCGAGTAGTTTGAAAACATCTGAACCTGCAAATATACCTGATGACACCCGAGCCGAGCTGGAAGAAATCAATCCACGTCATCAGCCTGACACATATCCGAGTAGGCGACCTGCGGGTGACGTCAACAATGATGCACAACGACACGTCACGAATTAGGCTCGCCAGCTACCGAGCCCAACTGCTACCGAGCCCAACCGCAACACGGCAGCCGAGCCCCGAGCTCCGATCCCAAATTTCAATATAAAACACACGCGCGACAACCTCGTAAAAATAATCACACGCCCATGCTTAATGCTTTATTGGTATCAGAAACTGCCACATGTCAGAGAATTATGAATAGAAGTCGACAAGTGGCAAGTTTTGACTGACATGCACAACTATAGAGGAACATGTGTCTTTCTTTAATTATTTTACTAATTAATGAATAGTTAGTGCAAAGATGACTATTGTAAACCCACTTACTCGAAGGGGTATAAAAAGTCTGAAAAAAGAGAAAAAAGAAGGGGAGCAATTGTAACAAACTATAAGAAAGACCGACCCCAATAATCCGGCTCGGCAGAATACAAAAAGGCATAATTAGCCATAAATAGAGATACGTTACACACGTTTTTCATTTCCACGTGTTAAACCTTTTACATATCTCTGCTTGTTGACCAAAACGCACGTCAACAAATTGGCGCTAGAAGGAGGGCCCGTATTGGTCCAGTCAGAATTCCAAGCACAAGCAAGTTAAGTAAAAACCAAGTAAAATTTAACGTTTGGCTTTTTCCTAACAGACAAAATGAGTCACCAGTCGAGAAATGCTCGTTTGACTGAAGAGCAACATCTGAACAACCAAACTGGCCATACTACTAATGGCCAAAATATACCCCAAACGGAGGCAGGGAGCACTACTCTGTTACCTTTCGCTCAGCTCATTGCCAACCCAACTTTTGTACAACAAATGAACCAACTCATATCACAAACTCTCGCTACCACAAACTCTCAAGCATCTCCTCCACTCATTGCAAATACTAACCCACTCAACCCACAACTAAATGTTAACATTAATCCTCAAATTCGGGCTTCCTCATCACGGCCCAAGAAGCTTGATTCGAGGTAATGAACAACATGTCCGTCGTGATGTAAGGCGGCAGCGAGAAGATGAAGAGGAGCAAAGTCGTGATAGCAGAGAATCACTATCGAGCCAACCCGACATCGCCGTGCCCATTCGGTGTTCGCCGGACGACCGGGAGTTGATCCTTTCTCCCACTCGATCGATAAGTTCGGCCAAAGTTTCGGATGAGCGGGAGCAACATGTAGGGTCAATCAAGTCCAAGGCCCTAGCTCATGGCGAGAACGGGATGTAGAAATACACCGCCGTCGCTGCCGTTTAAACGATTGGAAGGCGGTCCAGATGGCGAACACCTCAAGACCGCCCCAAGTAATGAACCAGCCACTGTTCCGTCGCCATTTTCCTCGAATTCTCGCGACCCCATTACCGCCAAAATTGAAAATCCCCTGTGTCGGTCTCTACAAGTGGGGGAAACCGACCCGACCACTCACGTTCACAAGTACTTAGCATGGATGGAGTCGCATATGCGGTCAAGTGATGCCATCCTTTGCGTGGCCTTCCCCCGACTTTGGGCGACCGAGCCCATCGCCGGTTTAGACCCTACCACAGGATCCATTCGGGCATGGGGGATCCGCCTCCGCTTTACGACGCATTTCTTAACGTCCAAAGTCTAAGCCGCACCTAAGGACTCCTCGTGAACATCAAACAAGGGAAGGACGAGCCCCTAAAAAGCTATATTTCTCGGTTCAACAAACAAGTTTGAGAGATGGAACAGGTGTCGGATGACGCCATTTTAATCACAAACCATGGCCGGATCGACCCCGAAACATGGTTTAATTACTCCATCCACGAATCGTGGCGACCTCGCATCAGAATTTCTCGGTCCGCGCAGTAACGCCATATTTGCGCGGAAGAAGCCATGGCAAGTAATCGCCGAACATCGGCCGGGGGCGGAGAAAGGATGGAAGGAAAGAACCAACAAGTAGGGCGGGGTCGGGTTTCAAGCCGTTCTCGGAAAACCCGCCACCGGATTTAGAGCTCGCAAGAGGCGAGAGCGAAGTCGCCGCTGTGAGGAGTACTTTGACCCACACTCCATCGGCCATATGGAATGAAGCACATGTGGTCCGAATTTGTTGCCCCTAGCTCGACCTTTGAAAATTGAGCCGGCAAAATTAGATTCACGTCGATTCTGTGCCTATCATAAGTCGATAGGTCACGATACTGATGAGTGCCGAGACCTGATTAGGGAAATTATGCATGTTGTTCGCCAGGGCGGACTCAAAAGGTATGTTCATGAACTACCACCCCCACCGGCACTGGCTCAAGGTGTCAATCCGGAGCGCGTAACCAATCCGGCTCTCCTGCCGCCACCTCCTGCCGAAAACCAGGGGAGGGAGATCGTCATGATGTCGAATGTCAATCGAATCAATACTAATACAGCCGAGGATAGCCGCTCCAATAGAAAAAGGAAAGCTGATGTTAGACAGGCAACCAACGCCGAAAGACAAGTTCGGGTGGCGGAAATTAAGGAAGGCCAACCCACTGGCCACTTTGTGTTCTCGGATGCGGATGCCGACCAGGTGGTCCATCCTCATTCTGACCCTCTGGTCATTACTGCACCGATTTTGGCTATTCCGGTCCACAGAATTTTGATCGACACCGGAAGCTATTCGTCACTCATTTATGTCCTAGCATTTCGAAGATTGAACGTGGACGATAGTTATATCCGCCCATGCAACGATAGCATTCTGGGGGTTTGGAGGAGGAAGGATAGTCCCGCCGGAGAAGTTGATTTGCCCATCCAAATGGGACAAGGTTTGCATAAACGGACCGTCATGACAACATTCAAAATAATCAATGCCGATTCGAGTACAATGCTATCATTGGGAGGCCATTGCTTTATCATATAAAAAGCGGCCGTTTCAATATATCACCTTTGTATAAAATTCCCAACGTCTGATGGCGAAGCTATACATAAAGGGAATCAAAGGGAGTCATGAGAATGCTCTCTTAAACTCCGACCGGTAGAGATTAACGTGGTGGAACAAGGACGAACTAGTGGAACCACACAGGACGATCCCCTGCCTAAGAAGGAGTCCGAGCGAAAAGTGGTCATTCATGAGGATAATCCAGGTCATCGGCCCGGGAAGGAGCCAATGACGGAAGAAGGCGAGCCGACAATCGAGAACGAGCCGACCGCTGAAGACGAATTGCCCCTGCAAATCAAGGAGGGGCAAAGCAAGAAAAGAAAATGGGCGGAACCAGTAGAACAGATTGATACAGTCAATGTTGGAAGGCCGAGCGAGGGCCGTCAACTACGTATTGGTCATGATCTCCCAGAACCATATCGAACCGAGATGATTGAGTTTTTGGAAAATAATCTTGATGTCTTCGCGTGGACTCATGCAGACATGCCCGGAATCGACCCTAAGTATGCATGCCACCGCCTCAATATTGATCTAACATTCCGCCCAGTTGTCTAGAAAAGGCGTAAGCTCGGCCCTAACAGACAAGCAGCACTCGAGGCCGAGGTAAACAAGTTGATAGACAATCGAATCATCCGGAAGCCTCTATCTCGATGGGTTGCCAATCCAGCTTTTGGTAAAGAAGAGCAATGGCGGTGGCGCGCCCAGGCGTGGATTTTACCGACCTTAACAAAGCATGCCCTAAGGGCGACGCTTATCCACCGCCAAATATTGATTATATGGTGGATGCCACGGCAGACATGAACTCGATGAGCTTCATGGATGCATACTGGTTACAACCAAATACGGATGCACCCGGAAGATGAAGAAAATACATCGTTCTTCTCTCGCTTCGGGAATCTTTTTGTTACAAGATGATGCCCTTCGGATTGAAGAATGCTGGTGCGACCTATCAAAGGTTAGTAAATAAGATGTTTGAGAATATGATAGGTCACACTATGGAAGTATATGTAGATGACATGTTGGTAAAATCACTATACATATCGATAATCGAACGATCTTAATAAAATGTTCGCCGTTTTGAGAGAGTACAAGATGATGTTAAACCCGAGGAAATGTACGTTTGGGTCGGCTCGGGCAAATTTCTGGGGTATATGGTCAGCCAAAGGGGAATAGAAGCCAACCCGGATAAAATAAAAGCCATTATCGATCTAGAACCCCCACCCTTAACCGATTTGTCTCACGGTCCACAGACAAGTGCAAGCCTTTCTTCGAAATTATAAAGAAAAGCAAAAATTTCGAATGGACCGAGCAAGCACAGATTGCCTTTGAATCCCTAAAACAACACCTTTCTTCAATCCCTATATTGCAAAAACCAACCCAAGAGGAGGACTTGTATTTGTACTTGGCGGTATCCGAACACGCCATCCCGGTGTTGATCAAAGCTAGATGGCTCTATTCAACATCCAGCTTTATTACACCGCCAAGCGTTACATGACGCCGAGCCCGATACCCACCAATGGAAAAATTAGCTTATTCATTAATCACCGCAGCCGCGGAAACTCCGCCATATTTCGTAGAACACAAGATTATAGTATTGACGAACTACCCATCAAACAAGTATTACACCGACCGATACTTCCGGGCCTCGGATGATTAAGTGGGTCGTCGAACTCACCAATTTGACATTATATATGAACCACGCACCGCAATAAAAGGACATGTGCTTTAGCCGATTTTGTGGTCGAATTCACACCTTCCATACGATTGGAAGTTGTGGAAGACCAAGAATGGAAATTATTCGCTGACGGCTCTTCTACCGCAGCCGAGCAGGGGCGGAATCGTGATAATCGATCCAAATGAAAAATGCTCTTTGCCGGTCACGACGATTTGATTCCCGCAACGAACAACGGAATATGAGGCGCTCTGGCGTGCTTGGAGATGGCAAAGCTTCATGGGCCTAAAACAACTATTGGTACAGTGATTCTCGATTGGTCGCTCATCAAATTAATGGTGAGTACGAAGCAAAAAGAGCATAAAATTGCGCAATATTTGGATTTGGTCAAGAAGAAATTATCACATTTTAAGACAAAAGTCTTACATGTACCCCGAGCCGAGAACTTTGCTGCGGATGCCTTAGCTCGGCTCGGCTCCAGCCTAGGGACGGATGCCATCATGGATGTCACCACACACAACTATCCGCCCCCGTCACTTGGTGTAAAGAAAATATATACAATCGAAACCGCCGAATGACTTGGATGACCCCAATCGTTCGCAATTTAGAGAAAGGAGTTCAACCCGAAAAACAAAGATGAGGCCGTAACACTACGAACTCAAGCGGCTCGGTTTACACTAGTAGACGGCGCCCTATACAAACGAGGATACTCCGTCCCACTCTTACGCTTTCCGAGATAGATGCGATTATGCACTTCGAGAGGTTCATGAGGGAATATGCGGCAACCACGCTGGGGCCAAATGTTGGCCTATAAATTGATACGGCAAGGGTACTACCGCCATCCCTAAGAAAAGATGTGACCGACCTCATCAAAAGATGCGAGAGATGCCAAAGGTTCGCGTCGTAGGTCAGATATCATCCTGAGCAACTTACCTCCATATTTAGCCCATGGCCGTTTGCCAAATGGGGAATGGACCTCATTGGACCACTCCCCACTGGCAAAGGGGACGTCAAGTATGCCATCGTGGCGGTGGATTATTTCACAAATGGGCCGAGGCGGAACCTCCGCAAAAATAGATGAAGAAAAGATTGTGAGCTTTGTATGGAAATCTATTATCAGTAGATTCGGATACCACATTCGATTGTTAGGCATAATGGGAAAGATTCGACAACCAAGGTTTCAAATTTTTGTGAAGGTTTCCGCATAAAAACTATTTCTCAACTCCATACCACCCCAAAATCGAATGGACAAGTTGAGGCCGTTAATAAAATACTCAAGTATACCTTGAAGGCGAGATTGGAGGAGTCTAAAGGCAATTGGCCGAGGAACTACCCGGTGTACTATGGTCATACGTAATCCGACGATCGAGCGGCCACCGGAGAAACACCTTTTTTTTTAGCCTATGGGGCCGAGGCGGTGATTCTCGTTGAGATCGAGCCCCTACCTTGTAATCGCAAATTTTGAAGAAAATCAGAATGAGGTCGCTCCGAGCCGAGCTAGACTCGTCAAGAAAAAGGTGCAAATCCGAGATGAAAATGCAATGTATAAACAAAGGAGTGAAAGGTACTACATTCAAAGTAAAGAAAAGGAGATTTCGTGTCGGGCGATCTTGTGTTGAAAAAGATAACGGGCGCTCAACCCAGCCCATTGAAGCCAACCTGGGAGGGCCCATTTCGGTCACCACGCCTTATCGGTGGGGCGTACCAACTAGAATATTTGAGTGGAGAAAATTTGTGCATCCATGGAATGTAGAATACCCGAAACGATATTATCAATAAAGATCTCGGTTTATGATCCATATAGGATTCCAAGTAATTATCCTTTCATCCGATATTTCGTGAGCTCTCTAAAGGGAAACGAAGTTTTTACTCAGCTCGGCTATGTGTCGAGGACAAGAAAATCGCCCGCTTAAGCCAAGGCCGAAAAAGTCATCTCGTACATCCTTTGCACGATGAAAAAGGGCAACACGCCCACAAGGCGGATCTATCCTTACAAATCGTAGACTCGGTTACGCACTGAGCACAAATCAAAGACTCGGTTACGCACCGAGCACAATACAAAGACTCGTTTACACACCGAGCACAACACAAAGACTCGGTTATGCACCGAGCACTAAACAAAGACCCGGCTACGCACCGAGCACAATAAAGACTTGGCCACGAACCAAGCACAAAATAAAGACTTGGTTACGCACCGAGCACCAAAATCAAGACTTGGTTACATACCGAGCACCAAAATCAAGACTTGGTCACGTACCGAGCACCAAAATCAAGACTTGGTTATGCACCGAGCACTGATATCAAGACTTGGTTATGCACCGAGCACTGAAATCAAAACTTGGCTACGCACCGAGCATAAAGTAAAGACTTGGCCACGTACCAAGCACAAAATAAGGACTAGGATACGCACCGAGCGCTATAAAGACTCGGTTCAAACACGAAATTTCAAATACAAAATGGACATGTTTATATACCGAGTACAAGAATCAATTAAGGCGAGCAAAGCCTCTTATTCAGAAGCACTAGGAACCCAGCCCCGTACTTGGGAATATAAAAGGAAAAAGAATAAAGGCAACAATCTTACAAAAAGGAAAAGAGCCGAGCATCTACAAAAAGCTTGAAACACATAGACAGGTGAGGAAAATAACAATTCATTTCTACTTCAAAAGTATTTACATAAGGGAGGCCGGAGCCCATTACATCTCGAGGCGCGAAGCCAAATTACCTACCTAGGGGCACATATGAAAGCATCAAGACTGAGCAGGGGGCGGAATTTCGACGGCACCGCTAGAGGCGACCTCTTCCAAGACCGGAGGAGGAGAGCCCTGCACATTAGGAGCCTCAGCAAAGTTCGGCCGAAGGGTATCGAGATTAGCCTCCAGGAGGGCCAGATCTTCCTCAAGCTGAGCAACAGTACGCCCGCCCCTTAATTAAATCAAGAATTTCTTGGAGGTTGGTCGCATGGCCACAGGTTAACATGAATGCATACTCCTGAGTCTTTGTAAGCTTTAACGGCCTCTCTACGAACTTCCTCAATATGCCGATGGGCGGTTTCTTCACCTCTCCTGCATCATCGGCAGACGCCTTTCCATTTCCTACTGGCGGTGGCAAAGACGCTCCAGCCGGCGACCTTAACCCCGAGCTCTTCTTCACCTTGCGAGCCCGATCTCGCTCGCCGCTCGGCCCTCGTAGCAATCTCTCTCTCGTAGTTGGTTCGAGTCAGCCTCATCCGCTTGAGTCTTAAAGATTCTTGTACCCCTTGAAGGGTAGCATAGCCTCCCGAGTCTCCGTGCCGCTTTCCAGGTCGGCATATTTTTTCTCTAGCTCGTGAGTTCCCCCAACCGCATGCCATAAGAGCCCAATCATCCGCCGCACAATGCCATGGCATACTCGAATTTGTTCTTCGGCTTGCCTCCGAGCAGCACTGCTCGATGCCTTTTGTCCAGGCATGAGCTGGGACACTCATCGCGGCCCGACCCGCCTCTGGAAGAACCCTCGATTGCTCCTCCGTCGGCGTGGCACATCGAACGAATTCCACAAACCATCGAGGGCGAAGTCCAATCATTCCCTCGCAATATTCATCTCTCGCTTGGCTTGGAGGGATGAAGTGACCTTCCCCGCCGAGGTCATCCGAGAAAGTTCGCGACCTCCTCTCCGGGGTCGTTTCGGGATGTTGGTGCACTGCTCGACCAACCCCTTGGCCCGATCAGGCTCCTCCATCACAATTCCTCCTATTCTCCTTTGAAAAGGAGGCCGCACCGCCCGCACCCCATCGCCAGGACGTTTATCGGCCCGGATATCTTCTCTCCGAGCCGCTCCACATCCGCAGTTGATCGGCACTGCCCGAGTTCGCCGCGCGGCCATGTTCCTCACGCTGCAAGACGTGCACGCAAATCCAAGCCACGCCCGCACAAAGCAACAACCGTTAGGAGATCAAAAGAAAACAAAGGCGTTTCAAAAGGAAATGTGAAAAACACAAATGTTTACTCGGACGGCCGCACTTGGGCGGCTCCGAGTCTCTGTGGTTCTGCCCTACGGGCGCATGATGATCGCCATGGTGGCTAGGCCGTCGCAGGGACGGCGTAGCTCGCTGTTCTCGCCGGTTGCTCCCGGGAGGATGGGTCCGTATTTGTTCATTGCCAGGAGGATCTGCCGAGGCTCTCTCAACCTCCACCTCCCGCCGGCCGCCTCATCCCGAGCCGCCTCGGTCTCGAGGTCGGGGGGCGAGCAGCCTCAAGCTAGCCGCGACTAAATTTGCCTCGGTGGCCTTCTCACCCGCTTATCTCGAGCACCTCGCCTGGATATTTTCCACCGCTGACGGATGAAGGTGGTCGACAAAGGCCCTTTGATGCGCGGTTCTCTATAAAGGTAAAAAGACAAAAGTCAATCATAAAAAAGAAACGATAAATAGCAAAAGCAGAGAAGGAGAAAGGATATAGACTTACTATAACCAAAAACAAAATCAAGGAGGATAAAGCACGCTCTTCCTTCCTTCGTACTCCACGCGAGCTTGCCACTCGCCGCTCACCCGTGAGCCATTTTTCTTTCCAATCCTTCAACGATGAAGGAAGACCTTCTACTAAACTATCCGGATACCCCAATCGGGTCCGCACATAATACCATCCGGACGGGCCGACCTTTTGATGAAGGAGTTGCTCGCCAAACGAAAAGTTCATTCATTTTTTGAACTTAGGGCGAGGATACTTTCAGGTGGAACATCACCAAGAGGCCAATAATCCCCGCCCCACGTAATGGGATGCACTTGGGTCGGGTGCATACCCCACTTGCAAAGCCACCGTGTGAGAAAAACCGGCAGCGGGAACCGCATCGAATAGAAGGTCAAGGGCGATATGAATACCCACGCAACCCGCGGCGAGCATGGGGAACCTCGGCCGCCTGGCACCCAAAAGTGAATACCATTTGGTATGCAATACCTTCGCTGGAGATCCCCCATCTCCCGGATCATCAGCATGTTTGGGATATCGTTTATATCGCTCGGCGTCCACTGAGACTCAACACGAAGGCGAGGACCTCCACCTTGCCGGCCGTCGCCATTACGATGACCCATAGGACCTTGTGGCCTCTCCGGCCTTAAATCACCGGAGGGTTCATTTACCCGTTCCTCGTTATCACGCTCCGCCCGATGGGTCCATATTCTCTTCTTCTTGCCGGGTATCATCGTCTAGAATCAACATTTGGCGATTCTTCGTCGGAAATTACTTGTGCCAATCCCGGGCCGATACACCGCTCCTCTCTAAAGACGGTCAGGCGTCGGATTAAAGATAGTATGAGTCCACCCCAAAGACGCCCTTCGTGGAGAATCCGGAGAAGATATCTGAATAATACTCGGGCTATGAGACGGAGATCGCCGTGCTGGTGAGAAAGAAACAGAAGGTTCAGAGGGAGGATCTTCAATTTCAACCTCAACACTATAACTACGACTCCTACTATCCTCAAAAGAAGACATTTATAGGTAAAGGAAGAGTATTTCAAAAAAATACCTAAGTTCGAAGTCTCTGAACTTGGGAAGCCGACCCGAAATTTCTGCTCGGTTTTAATTACTTTAGCTCAAGGGTTAATGGTTGCGAAAGTGAATAATGGAGGGGAACAAAGGTATTTATAGATGAGTTTCCTCGAGAAACGAGACGTTTGTTCGAAAGGACGCTCCTTTTGAAAGCTCAAAAGCCGGCAAACATGTCAGAAAAACGTTGCGTCCGCCCGCCGACAGAACCGACGTAACTTTTCGGTTCCTGCACAAAATTGGTCCAACCACGAGAGGCCACGTGTCTGTCATTATGGCAACCCAATTAAATGCGCCGTTTCAAGCATTAATCACTACGAGACAGTTGTCAGGAAAGGACAAAACCTTTGAGAGATCCGTTTCCCATTAAATGTTCATCATTAGCATTAAAGTTTAACTCCGACATCAAAAATTCTTCCTCGGAGTCAAACTTGGGGCCTTTGATGACACCCGAGCCGAGCCGAAGAAATCAATCCACGCCATCACCGACACATATCCGCAGCGACTGCGGGTGACGTCAACAATGATGCACAACGACACGCCATTTAATTAAGCTCGCAAACGCCTACCGAGCCCAATCAAGCACGAGCCCAACCGCAACACGGCAGTGAGCCCCGAGCCCGAGCCCAAATTTCAATATGAAACACATGCGCGACAACCTCGTAAAAATAATCACACGCCCATGCTTAATGCTTTATTGGTATCAGAAACTGCCACATGTCAGAGAATTATGAAGAGAAGTCGACAAGTGGCAAGTTTTGACTGACATGCACAACTATAGATGAACATGTGTCTTTCTTTAATTATTTTACTAATTAATGAATAGTTAGTGCAAAGATGACTATTGTAAACCCACTTACTCGAAGGGGTATAAAAAGTCTGAAAAAGAGAAAAAAGAAGGGGAGCAATTGTAACAAACTATAAGAAAGACCGACCCCAATAATCCGGCTCGGCAGAATACAAAAAGGCATAATTAGCCATAAATAGAGATACGTTACGCACGTTTTTCATTTCCACGTGTTAAACCTTTTACATATCTCTGCTTGTTGACCAAAACGCACGTCAACAATACCATTGAAAACAACTTCAAACTTCATAGACTATATATTACAATTAACCATATCATACTAACTTACTATACATAATTTCATACTTAAGTACACACAATTACATACCTATTTGAACACACCCATTTTGCACTCAAAAATTATTTTCCCATATCTTTAACTCTGACCACTATAAAATCCAAAAACAAGTGGGGTCGGGATGGGGTTGGCCGGGGGGTGTGTATGGGTGATTGTCTTGTATCAGATAATTTATTGTTTAGTCCTTCAGCTTTTCCAATTTAAATTTCAAATTCACAGAAAAGTACTTTAATGTGTATATGATGATGCAATGGTCTGAAAAGCAGTGTGCTATTACTAAATAAACATTATTACAAAACTAAAAACACATAATTCTACAAATAAAACACATCATTCCATAACAGTATGCTATCCAAGACATATAGATGTTGAATAAAAACATAACAGCCGGGACAAATGTTTCAGCACTTCTTGTACAAATTCTAATACCTAACAACACAATTTAGAAATGATAAAAACACAACATGCATAACTGATTGAACGAAAAAAAAATCTCACCAACTTGTCTCGCAAATCTCCATATTTCTCCGGTTACTTCCAAATGGCTGACGAGTTGTCGATAATATGGCGATTAAACCTCTTGACATCAAAGGTCACCAGAAAGATGTGCTAGCTCTTACAAATTGGGAAGAAAATCGAGACACACTATACATTAGGGGTCTTCGTAATTAACAAAAAAAGATTCAAAAACAATGAGATTAATTACCGACTTACCATGTCAAAGTTGTTCAATTTATCGAGCTCGGGTCACCAAGCTCGTGTCGAGTCCTTGCACAAACGATCGATACACAAGGTGTTCTCATCTAAGTCATCCACTTAGGACTAACGACCGTGAACAACTACAACACATATACACAAAAATAAAAATAAAACACGGAATTTAAGACTTGAAAAAACATAAGAAAAATAAAAAAAAAAATAAAAATAGGATAAACATACAATAAATAACATGAAGCAAAAAATTAGTTCGTGAATCGCTACTCCTCCCCTCCATACCATTCAACATCCATGCCCAAACGCCCAACATAGAAACATTAATGTAACCTCCGGGATGCATTGTCTCCAAAATCTCCCCGACAAAGTTTGTCACCGGGCGTTAAATACAATATCGCTCTAAATGGAAAAAAACAATTATAGTGTAGAGAAAAAAATGAAACTAATGAGTTGAATGATAAACGAATCCTTACTTGTTCATCCCGGGATTTTCAAAAGCCATTTCGCAATCATGTTCTCATTTTGATTTGGCTTTGAGGAGACGTCAACTGCCTTCAGTCACAAATGGCGAAGACAAGATTTCACACTTTTCTTTGTCTTTCTAGTAGCTCTTTTTGGGAAAAAACCTTCTTAGGTCTTTCTAAGGCAATGTCGCACGCCCCTCGACCTCCCCGTAACCACTAGGTTTCATGTCCCCAACCTCCGTTTCAACATCCTACGAACCCAATAAGAATAATTATGAACTCGTATACACATTGATGATGTAAATCATAAAGTTGGGAATACAATACGCTGATCTTTGGTTTCTCACTCAAAGGAGCGTCATGCCCCCCAGAATCACTAATCTCAGAATCTTGCACCTATAAACCAAAAATACATAAAAATAAAGCTACTTATACGCAAAATAAAACTAACTATACATAATATAAACTAACTAAACATAAAACAGAACTAAATAAACATAATTACAACCCTAAATGCACAAAATATTATACTAATTTAAACATACATTAGTTGATTTTCCGATCCCCACTTGCATCACAGCCCCCCCCAACATCCATTTCCAGAACCTACAAAACATACAATAGTGTGAACTAAAAAATACTTAAAAGCAAAACTAATTAATCCTAATATATAAGTAATGTAAACATATATATTACCCCAGCCTCCATGCTTGCCATACCACCGTCTCGCACATTTCCCTCTTCGTTGACACTCTTCTCGTAGTGGCGAGACGTGTCAAAAATGTCATCCCATCTACCAACATTGGTATCTTTAGTCAAGCCAAGAGAGAAGCTAGGCGCCACATCACACCATTTCTTAAATTCATCTCTCTTCAGAAATGCACTTTCGATTGCCTCAATCGCAAAGAATATTCTCCGCTTGCTCCAAAAGGCTTCATTCTATTGAGTTTCAGTCCCTTCCATACCATCGTCCGAACGGCAAACCCTACCCGATAATGCGTTGAGCATAAAAAGCCCTTCGCAACATTCCCAACCATGGCAAATTCTCAAGGCCTCGACCAAGTCCTTGGAGCAGATCAAGAATAGATATAATCTCGACAACGCGGAGGACAAATATTTTAATGGCTCAAGTAATCGACCGAGCTTATCCCCTACTCATCAAAAACATGTGTATTAAATCGTAAGTGTATATGCACAAGATTTACAAACTAAATACACATAATCACTAACTTGAATGTACATAATTAGAATATACATAATTTAAACACTAATTACACATATTTGAAACACTAAATGCACATAATGTAAACCTAAATACACATAATCACTAACTTGAATGTACATAATTAGAATATACATAATTTAAACACTAATTACACATATTTGAAACACTAAATGCACATAATAAAAAACTAAATACACATAATTACTAACCTAAATGTACACAATTAAAATATACATAATTTAAACACTAATTATGCATATTTCAAAAACTAAATGCACATAACATAAAATTAAAATACACATTGAGATGAACAACCTTCGCATTGGCCCGGGATGACGAGGTCCCCTGACCTGTAGCATCCTTCTCCTTCCAAGCCCCCGACAAATTCAGCTACGGCTCAATTGGTGCTTCCCCATCAAACGGGGGCTCGATAAACCCCATCCCAAACCCACCGAGGTCAATTTCCTTATTGTTCTTTTCCTTTAGTTTGTCCCCGCTCCAAGCCAACACGATGGGGACCGTCCTTGAACACTCCGCCTCACGCACTTAACTCACAACATAAAATGCATGTGCAATTACATAGTTTACATTAAAAAAACATGCTCCAAACAAATCAAAAACAACATTAGTGGGATATAATACCGCCAAAAACAGCAATGGCCCATTAAATTCGGTATTATCTTCCGGCGACCAGACCGCTCTCTTTTCAACCAATGTTGCCAATGTATGCTCACACCATTCTAAGTTCCTAACATTTTTGACGTCTACAAGGCTTTTAAGTAAGTGAGGACACACGTATCCAGTTGAAAAATTCCCAATAATAAGGTACTCAACCAATATCAAGAAGAGCCTTCTAAACCAATCACCGCCATCCATAAAACTCCGCATTTTATCAGCCACTTGCTTCGGTGTTACCTTGTAATCCTCCCTCCCGAACATAGCAGGCCATCCATTGTACAAATCGCAAGTCTCTGGTTTTGTTTTCTTCACTATTGGCTCCTGCCCATTGGGGAATCCCAATACTCTCTGGACATCATTCGGTTCAATGCGAATGCGCCTAAACTATCCAACAACAACTCCGATCTAGCAGGGTTAAAATTTGCAACTAACCAATACATTAGATGGGATGAGAAGTCGACAATTGAAAGAGAAAGCAGACTTCTAAATCCCATATCAACAATTGCACCAGTCTGAGCCGGAGAAAGATTTACAAGTGCATTCACCAAAACCCTTGGATTCGACCTAGTCGATAGTGTCGTATATAAATTATTTGCCCTCTTCCCCGACCATCGCCTTCGTCCCCCCGCGGCCCTTTTCCCTTGTTTTTGCCATTTAGTTGCTAAAACAAAACCTGTAAAAATAGAACCAATTATTTACAAAAACATACAACTAATCTGTCCATTATCGTAAAAACTATATACACATTATTATATACCTAAACACACAGATTCTATAGCTAAATACACATGATTCCAAATCAAATATACATGCCCCCACCAAAATAACAAAAAACAGTTCACCATCATACAAAAGGGCAAATCGAACAAGAAAATGCAACACATATTTCTTATGAATTTCACTAAAAAAGGTCACTACAGGCTATATCCATTAAAAAATAATCTATTATCCACTAGATGCATTAGATTAGTATAGATGCATTTAGATCAAAAACAACAATACAAACCAAAGAAAAAAATATATTATACAAAGAAATCTATTATACAACAATACAAACCAAAAAAAGATCAAAAACAACAATACTAATGCATCCCCATTACTTCTCCTGCCCTATACAAACAAATCTATTATACAACAATACAAACCAAAATAAGATCAAAAACAATACAAACCAAAAAAAGAAATATGTCCACTAATTATATCCAAAAACATCAATAAGAGTTAACTTGTTGTCCACTGCCCTATCTTGCTGAGTCGAAAAACATCAATATGCAGCATGTTTCTTCTATTATACAACAATACAAACCAAATATGGTGATTATACAGCAATACAAACCAAATATGGTGAGTCAAAAAAGGTCAAAAACATCAATATACAGGCAGGTACTTATACAAAGAAATCTATTATACAACAATACAAACCAAAAAAAGATCAAAAACAATATTAATGCATAAAAAACAACAATACTAATGCATTTAGATCAAAAACAACAATACAAACCAAAAAAGATGGAATTTAGAATTCGTCCATCTTTCTATCTTCCGAGTCGAAAAAAACCGAAGAAAAAAATCTATTATACAAACGCGATAAGAAGAGTTAACTTGCCACGAACAGACGGCCCGCTAAAAAGCCCATCTCCCATGTTTCTTCTACCCGCATGCATCCCCATTACTTCTCCATTTATCATCCTCTAATTATATTCCCACCGCAAACTAATATTCTCAAGGCTGCATGAAGCCCCGAGAACCCCTAAACTTGTTAAAATAGAAAAGAGTATCTCCACATACCCTTCATTCTGCTTTGAGGTTCTATTTCCACTTCCCCTTTTCCTCTTCTTAAAACTTACGACGACTTCACCAATTATATCTCATTCAACAAACCCCCAAAATTAAAACCCATATGATATATATACTTCGCATTATCAAGCTTCAAAATTTTGCAAATCTCTTATACCTAAAAGTGTATTCCCTAAAATTAAACAAATAAGAACAATAGAAATCGATAATAAAAACCCAAATTAGAACCCTAACATCAACAAACACAAAAATCAAAAAGAAAATAAAAATCACAAAAAACTTATAATGTTTTGTGCGAGACCGACCGTGATGAAGATAGGAAGAAGATTCGTGTCAGTTGCAGATGGAGCCTACCGTGATGAAGAGATGAATAAGAACCGGTACAGCGGTTTCAAGATTTTGAAGATGGAATGATGGAGCATGTAGCAAATAAAAGAAAGAAGAGGAAACTTGTATCTGGAAAAGAGGGAGAGAAAATCGCGGGATATTGATAATAAGATTCAGTTACCAAATTCAAAAATTAGGATTTACAATTATATCCTTTGAATAAAAAAGACATTACTTTCCTACCCTTGCTTGCCACCACCATGACTAAAATAGATGGGTAAAATCTGGACCATTGAATATTAAATCAAATGGTCTAGATGTGGTCTCGTGTTCTTATCTAAAGGCCCTGGTCTCATTTGATCATACCCCTACATATTGTTTACAAAAATTTTCATTATATATGTTAAATAGGGAAAATGAGAAATTTCATCCTATAAGTTAGCCTATTTTGAGATTCGGTCTTTTATTATGGTAGGTTGTATCCCTTTCTCTTAGATTTTCAAAGCCACTTGAATCACCTCAATATCAATTTTGAAGAGAACGTTATGGCTAAATTACTAAACCTTGGCAGTGTTGGAAACTGTTAGCGGATTTGGACGTTTTTGAAGGAAATTCCCTTTTGTTCAATCGTCCATGCTTCTTTCCTCCACATATTTGCTCGTACCTTAGCTCTTGACCTATACATTGGAACGTGATATCGCTTTTTATCCAATTTAGCTCCATTTCCTCTAAGAAGTTATAAGAATACGCATTATCATGCCCAACAAAGAAAACCAACCAAAACACACTGAATATACATGCAAATATATCAAATATATATCAAAATAAGACCCTAAATGCACGTATATTTTACATGTATCAGACTCCAGATGGAAAGACCTCATCCGACTAAGACCCCGGATAGGAGGGGCCTTCTCACAGGGGAGATCTTAGTAAGTTTTCCCCGCCACGGCTAAGACCCTGAGGAAAGGGCTCCTCATAGGGTTCCCCGTAAATTATATTTCCCGCCTAGAATGTGCAAAAAAGAAGGCAAATATGCTCACATGTGGGAAGAAATCAATACAATATCAAAGCGATAAATGAAATAAGAACTTGGAGAAAACTCCCGATGTGCACCCCCTAAGCTACGGTAGGGCGCCCCCTCCGAGCTTCGGCTATTTCGGATGAATTAAGGCTTCCTCCTGAATGGAAAGATCCATCTCAACACAAAATATGAACAATTCTTCCACAACAAGAAGTCTCATGCAAACATTACAAGCAGAGCATGACAAAATACAACAAATATGCACAAAGACGAACATCAATGTAGCATAAAGAGAACGGGGTATCATCCAGTCCCTCGGGGCAAAGAAACATCTCAAACAAAAAAGAGAAAGCAAAAAATATCTGAATACGTAGAGCAAGCCCTAAACAGGTGGGCTGAAATCAAAGATCGTCTGGACCTGAATATAGCTATCACTACTCACCGAGCTTCTCTCCGCCATCATCGCCCGTACAGTCGGCTCCCTCGGGAAGATCGTGCAAGGCCTCAACTCTCAAGTTCCACAAAATTTCATAGGAAATATGTTGCCTTTAGAAAAAGGCTAAGCCTCTCGGGGACTCATCACATGCAAGAAACTGAAATGGTAGGCTCCCGCGCTATGGGAACCTCATCACTCGGGCATGTATTTGACTCAAGATCTACTTCCCCTTACCATCATAACATAACTCCGGAACTAATGGGGGAATATCGAAGCCCACGGGGAAATATGGAAATGGAGTAACGGAAATAAAGACCAAACAGTCGGTGATGCCTGAAATGTGTGAAACTCTGGAGAAGACGGAGAAATACGGAAAGAAGAACGGTCTGGGGGGCTTAGGCCGCCCCCTCCGGGGCGCACCCTCCCCCGCACGAGAGGGCGTCCTTGACCACTCTGGGGAGCTGCCCCGAAGCAATCTCTCTCAACTCTTGGGCTCTCATCTCGGCTCTCCTCACTCGATGTACTCCACTCCTTTTTACAACTCTCCAAAGGCACGCTCCTCAATTTTCAAGAAAATTTCAATTAGTGATTTACCAAGCAAGGGAATTGGAAGACATGGTCAAGGTTGGGCTCCTCAACGGGAGGTCCACATAAACTAAACCTCCTTTAGTGCTCCTGGAGAGGAGGGACTCCTTCTAGGTCCCAAGGGGTGTGAGTAAGGTTTGGAATGGGGGGTTGAATAAACCTTACCAACCTTTTGATTTTAGTCCTTTTAAAATATAACAGAGTTAACACAAACAACTAAGTCCTTGAGGGACAACTAAGTTGGTTATTCAGCAGAGTTAGCCACTCAACAGACTCGATAGACTTGTTGATAGAATAACTCAGTTGTTTAACATGAACCTTAACTTGGTTGTGTTGGTTTTATCAGCGGAAGACTTAACACCCTTTGATTTGTTTTAGACTTGTTTTAACACTTGATTTTAGCTCTTGGTTATTAATCAGTTGGATAGCAAATAAATTTATTAGCAGATATATAGTAAATATGCAGAAATATAAATGTGCTGAAAAATAAATGACACAGTTAATTTTTATAGAGGTTCGAAGATGGGGCATTTCTTCTAATCCTCTCTTCTCCAACTCCTAGAGGAATCTACTATGCAAAAGATCTGTTTACAAAGTGGCCAACAGCCTAAAAACAACCTTGGTTACACAGCTGGCTTCTCTTCCGACTCACCTTATTCACAGGGCAGATGCCTTGCTACTTCAGCTCACTTTCTCAAGCTCTTGGATTTGATCACGAATCCTTTCAGAATCTTGATGGTTCGACCTTGAACCTTCCTACAATTCTCTCCTTGGAGAGTAGGCCCCTTTTGATTCTTCAAATGTTTCCTCTTCAACAGTTTGAAGTTGTCTTTCCTTCACAGCTTGTGTTGGATCCATTTCCTTTGAGTTTCAGGCTTGAGGATTCGCTTGAATATCTTTGAGAATATTTGTAGGTTAATAATTTGAATAATGCTTGCTTGTTCGTGGTTCGTAACCTTTTCTCAATGAATTTCCTTAGCCTTTTTATAGTGAACTTTCAAAAATCCGTTGAAGATATATGCTGATTTTCAAAGGTCACTTGTGTTAGTTGGTTTGCCTTTTCTTGGTCCTCAATCTTGAGATGTTGACCCTTCCTCGTATTAAATGAATTTGCTGCTTTTTAGGATCTGACACGAGGTGCAGTGCTTCCCATTGGTTTATTATTTTTGCACGCTTCCGGGATGAGCACTTTAAGACCTGGAAGCATGGAAGTATTACTTATTTATGTAATGTTTTGACTCGTGCAATAGATTTGTTTGCTTAACTCTCTCGTCACGCTTTTTTTCCTAGGTGACTTGAAATGGTCCACTCATTGGAAGACTCCATTTAATCACTTCAACTTGAGGCTTGGCTTCTTGAGTTGACTTTGATCGACTCTTCACATACTGCTCCTCACCGATACATCTTCAATCGAGTTCTTGTTCTTCTATCTTGGCCATACTCACTGCTCCACAATCAAGTCTTCACTGAGTCTTCATTGACTTCTTGTATTTCCAGCATAATCGACTTGACTCCTTTTCCATCCCTATCTAATACAATGAAAATTACACGGAAAATGGGGTGCCAACTTTCTAGTTTAAGTTTTACATGGCATTCATCAAAATCTATAAAATAAATTTCCCAACAATTTTCCCCTTTTTGATGATGCCAAAACTTAACAAAAAATCAAGAAAATATAAACAATTGAGATACATACGACGATGCAATAACAAAGAATGTATGAGAATTGATCGTTTTATTGATAATAGGATTCTTGTCCTTTACACGCTTGTTTACATTTAGTATCGTGAGCATTCTATATCAAAGCAAAATACGTATATCTATGCTAGGATATAAATACAGTGAAAAGTTACGAGTAACATTTCACTAAGTATACAGATGACTTACAAAAATGTATTTACATAAGTAAAATACATGAAGGGTTCGCAACAACACTTCATCGCTTCGATGCCTCCTTATTTCCTCTTCAGCTCTGTCGAAATAATCAACTCTTTTTCTCTTTCTTTCTTCTTCCTCAACTTTCTTCTTCTTATCATAGGCTCTTTTCGCAGCATCATACTTCCTCTTCCTCTCGAGCCATAATCGAAGTTTGTCTTTCGTTTTCCTCTTCGTCTTTTCACGCCCAAAGATTCTTCCTTGCCACCTCCGATTCGCCACTTCATCATACCCAAGACTTCTTCCTTCTCCCTTCTTTCTGGGTCTACATATTCGATATTCTTGGGTCTTAGACGAGGTCGAGAACCTCTTCCTCCACCACTCTTCCTCCTCCTCTGGGTGTGTCTTGCATCGAGTCTTTCTCGCTACACCGAATAGCTGATGGTAGTCCGCTGCTTATCATCTTCTTTGCACAATTTAAGACACTTCTCCCAGTACAGATCCCACGGGCTAGTGACATCTTTTGGAAATAGCCTTCGGATTCGAGCGTCTTAAATTCTTCAACTGATCTTGGCTCGGATCCCTTGTGAGGAATGGCATCTTGATCCTTCCCTCGTAGGAATGCCGCCGTATTGTTTCAATACTTCTTCGATGGGCATTCGTCTTCTTATCGAGCTCCACCATCCCTCGCTTCTACGATTCATCTTTTCTCCGACATTGGCACAAAAGAGTGTTCGATCGGCAGAGTCACTGAAAGTTCGCTGATAATTGAAGCCATAACATTACCCTGCTGAGGGTTTTCAGCAATCATTAATATCAAGTCCTTCGAATGTTCCTCGCTTGTTTTTTCCTTCTTCTCAGCTATCTTCATCGTAGGCTGCAAGCTCTTTCAACTTTTTTTTCTTAAACTCCTTAGAGACTCCTCTTCCCCTTTTTGGCATCATCAAAGGAAAGAGGGGCCCTAAGGAACATGCCTGTGAGTATAAAGTCGAGTCTATTGAGAGCCGAATTTTGTTTGGAGTCTGCTGCGGCATAAGCTGTCCGAAGTTCTGAACGAGTGGCTTTGGACTCTTACCGCCACCAATTTCATTTCGGTCATGAGAAGGTTGAATTTTGATGCATGGTCTCCTCAAGTCGCATAACTTTTCTTCTCAAATTCACGCAAAAGAGCTCCATTTCTATTTTGTGAGATACATGCAACCTCTCAATATACGCCTGCATCTTCTGCTTCAAATCAGCATTGTCAGCCATCCGACAAGCATTCCGCCATACTGATGCCTTAAAATAATGAACTTGCTTGATTCTCGTGGCGATTCTTTCGTTGGGACCATTCTCGATCCGCACCACTATCCCTCTCAACCGCTGTGAGGGTAGCATCCCTATTGTCCGCCTTATGTCGAGTGAGGCCCTATGTCTTTCCGCCTTCTCAATCTCTTCACAGATCTTCTTGAAGAACTCATTTAAATTCAATTGCCTCACTTGATTCAATAAGCAGTGCCACTCTTCAACAAAGTTGAAGTTTGAACAATTGTGTCAAGAGGGATGATTGATCTTCTCTCATGATGAATCTTCGTTGTTCAACAGCCGTCTCTTCTTCAAGTCCGTAGGATCGGGCGTGAAAGGGAAAATCTTTGAAATGAATCATCACTCACATAAGTGGATTTTTTTGAGGGTTGTACCTTTGTTGACTCAACTGATGTACCTCACCGCGATAGCTTTTCAGAGTGGTCACATATATGGGAGCCTGTGACGGAGTTTGAGTAGTCGCATCGCTGCAGCTTGTGGAGCTGACACAATGGATCGTGTCTCACTTTGGGCGATTGAGATATTTTGTTTCACTGACCGAGCCTCACTGCCTTAAACATATGTCTTCGATCTCAAAGGTGGATTTTTCTAAATGAATTACGGTTCTCACCTACATCAACAAAGCGTCCTCGGATGATGATGAGACCTAGGGGCTTGGCTCATCATCAAAATTGAATGTTTGACGAGCAGCTTTATGTAGGTCCCAAGGGGTGTAAGTGTAAGGTTTAGAAGGGGGTTGAATAAACCTTACCAAATTTTTGATTTAGTCTTTTTAAATCTACGAGTTGATTCTACACTTGTGTCCTTGATGGATATGAATTAGTCACTCAAGAGAGTTAATCTTCAATGATCACCGAGCCGTTGATGGAGTAACTCACCTTGCTGGCTATAATTTAACTCAATCATGGGTTTTATTTTCAGCGGAAGACTTAACACCCTTAAGTTTGATTAAGCAAAATTTTAGAGCTTAATTTAGTGCTTATAAATTATCAAATGGATAGCAAATTTATCACAGATATAAGCAGCTAAAAGTGCAAGAATTAAAGTGCTAAAATGTAAATGACACAATGAAATTTTTATAGAGGTTCAAGATGGGGTAATTCTTCTACTCCTCTCTTCTCCAACTCCCCGGAGGAATCAACTAAGTAATGATCGCTTTTGCAAAGTGGTAACAATACCCGACATGCAAGTCTTGATCACAAAAGCCGACTTGATCCTTGGGACTGGGCCGAGACGCCTTGATCACTCACCAGCTGGCTTCTCGACGACTTTACCTTTTTTCACAGTGGCAGCCGCTTTGCTACTACAAATTTCGCTTGCTCAAACTCTTTCGATTTGATCACGAAGCCCTCCAAAAGTTTAAGACTTGGCTCAACCTTGAACCTTTCTACAATCCTTCCCCGAATGTAGACCCCTTGTTTTCAAAGATTTCCTCTTCAATCGATTGAAGTTCTCTTTCCTTCACAGTGAGTGTTGGATTGATGTACTTCAAATGTAGGCTTGAGGATTGAGAATGTTTCAGCTTTTCTAATATGCTTGTTTTTCTCACGTGTGTGTCATCCTTCTTCTCAAACAAACTCCTCAGCTTTTTATAGTGAACTTTCAAAAATTTGCCCGTTGAAGAGATAGCTTATTTTTGAAAGTCACTTTGCGTCCGTTGGCTTGCGCTCTTGGAATTGCCGCTTTCTCGTGATGAATTGTTTTTCACCTTTCGTAGTTCGACACGGTGTAGTGCTTCCCATTCGTTCATTCCTTTTGCACGCTTCCTCGGGATCGAGCACTCCAAGAAAGGTGGTATGGAGATATTACTTGTTTAAGTAAATCTCTTGATTTCTCAGGCAACGGTTCTTTTACGCTTATCTCGACTTGATCTGCATTTCCTTGCTTTCCCTGTGTGACTTAGAGTCGCCTTCCAATCATCGATGACTCTTTCATCACTTCAACTTGAGACTTCGCTTTTCTTGAGCCGACTTGACCGGGATGCTCCACTCACCGCATCTCACCGCTTCTTCAAGAGAGTTCCCGTCTACTTTCTTTGCCATACTCACTGCCTCGCACAGAAGTTTTCCTTCCGCCTTCGCTTGTCTTCTTGCATGTTAGGCGTAGTCGATTTGACCACTGGGCCACTCTATTCATTACAATGCATTTTACAACAAAATTGGGGTGCTAACTTTCTATTCTAAGTTTTACATGGCATTCATCAAAATCTAAACAATAAAATTCCTAACAATTTCCCTTTTGATGATGCCAAAACTTAAACCATTCAAAAATGCAAATAGCAAAGATACATACATAAAGTGTATCGACATAGAATGTATGCTACAGAATAGATCTTTTATTGATCATATCATTCTTGCTTCTTTACAACATCGCTTATAAGGTGTATCGTAGCACATGTTTGTCTACACAAAAATAAAGAATTTATAGCTTTATTACGTAAGACTTACATTGTATGTATTTACATGATAAAATACACGGCGGTTGACAAAGAACACTTCATCTCCTTCGCTGTCTCCTTCTTTCATCTTGTTCAAGATCTTCTTTCTCTTCTTCTCTTCTTCTCGTCGTCACCGCTTCTTTTTTTTCTTCTCATATGTTTTCCTCGGCAGCCTTCATCTCTTCTTATTCTTTCCTCGTCTCTCCCGCCATAGCCGAGTTTGTCTCTTGTTTTCTTCTTCTAATCTCTTTGCATACTCAAATGCTAGATTTAGCCACTTTAAATTTGCCACTTGGTCAAGCCACCAAGAGATCCCTCCTTTCTTTCCCCGGATCTACATATTCAATATTTCTTCGGGGCAGCAGGCCCAGGTCCAAGCTTCTTCCTCCACTCATCGCTTCTTCCTCTACCTCTCGGGCGATATCAGATTTGGGCCTTCTTCTTTCCAAATTGAAAGTGACTAAGGGGAGTGACCAAAGCAGAGCGATCGTTGTCTCGGCCTCGTCGCCTTCTTTCACATAATGTGAGACCCTTTTCCCAAGACAGTCCCAAGCTTGAGCCATAGACATATTTGCAAAGATCCTCGACTCGAGTGTTTTAAATTCATCGACCGATCGTGGCTCTATCCCGACATCCGAAATGGCATATGTGTCTCGCTTCATCGGAATGCCTCCGTGTTCCTTCAAGATGTTCATCACCCCGCATCCATTCTTCCTTCCACTTCCTTCATCCTTGCTTCAATTATTTTTCTCTTTCGGCCCATAGATATAGCAGAGTGTTGGAGTGGCAGAGTCACGGAGTTTGTCGCTTATAATGTCACCGTGATAGACCTTGTGGGGGGTTTGTGCAATCATCAATGTCACATCCGCCGATCCTTCCCTCAACAAGCTTTCTTCTTTCTTCTCGCTTTCAAGACTTCCTCAAACCTGATTTTCCTTCTCACCGCTTCCTTTCTTTTCAACCCAGATTTTGTCAGCGGGTATTCCTCTTCCCCTTTTTGGCATCATCAGGATAGAGAAACCCCAGGGAACATGTCGCAAGCATGAAATCGAAGTCTTTCGATGGTTGAGTTCGCTTCAAGTCATCAAGGCGTTGTATGCAAAGACGGAATTCGGGATCGAGTAGCGTTGATTCTCATTAAATCGCCTTCATCTTAGCCATGAGGAGGCTGAATTTTCTTGTCATGTGTTCTTCCAACCGTAGATCATTTGTATTTTTTTGCTCACGCAGCAGCCTTGATTTCTAGTGTGAGCTTCATGCATATGCTCAATGTGTTCTCTCACTTCGCGTTTTTGATCGGCATTTTGCCTCTCCACACCAAAGATCTTGTTGAACAAAGTTCAAGTATCTCACCTATTCCACACGCATTGATTGTCCTTTGTTGCCACCATTCCTTATCCTCGATCGCGGATGCCTCTCAAGTCACCGTAGGCTGGCATCTTGTTGTCCAGCGCATGTCCAAAGAGGCTCGATGCCTCTCCATCCGTTCAACCTCAAAGAAAGAGTGCCTTGAACACTTCTCGAACTTCACCGATTCTTCAGGTGCGGTACCGATGGCCATACAACGCCGAAATCAAAATCTACCGAACAATGGTGCCCGAGTGAAAAACAGAGCTAGTTGTGATAGATGCTTGTTCGTTTTCCGACTCTTCGTGGAGTTCTGGTATCTCTAGTGAAAAGGGAAAGATTCTACAAAAGATTCATCACCGCCGATCGATCCGTTAGATGATGAGCGGTGCGCGTGAAGTTCTTTTGGGAATCGATCCCGCCGCAGCCTTTGAGGAGCCCGAGCAGGGTCTCTCGGTTCAAATTGGGTTTTGTTGTAAAGAGACCTGCTTGCCGAGCCTCATTGCCTTAACAGCCTTCGTCTGGTCTCACTAATTTTTCCATTTCAAGAGATCGTCCTCGCCTTATCGTAGCGTTATCGATGATGATGAGATTTCCATTGGTGGCTCATCATCAAAGTTAAAGGTTTGACGAGTAGCCTGGGATCGACTTACTCGTGCTTGGAACATCCGCACTGAAGTCTTTTGGATTTGTCATGGGGATGACTCAGCCTTCTTTCTTCGCTTCCGATCCTGCAGTGACATCGTGGTTGTCCGGGAATCATGAAGCGCGCTATCTCCTTCTCGGGACGGGTCAATTATAGCAGGAGGGATGTTCTCTACTTCAGCTTTCTTTACCCCGGGAAGTCTCAACCTCCCGTGGCCTTCATTTCCTAGCCAGTTTCTCATCACCGCCGCGAGGCCTGTCCTCCCTTTTCGATGCTGTCACTGCCTTGGGGTCTTTACAGCGGGCATCCATCGAGTCTCAACCCCATGGATTGCACTTTCATCGCCGCAGTGTTAACTCCCTGTGGTTGTTCCTTCCTCGTGCCTCGACCGCACGCTACATATTATTGGCCTTCAGAGAGATTGGCACCTCACCGAGACAGCCTCAATCGCCTCGAGCTTCGTTGATGGCAACTTGTCGTTTCTTCTTGTGATTTTAATTTCTCTTCTTCGCCTCCGATTCGTTGTGGAGTCATCCGTAGCATCCTCCGACCTTGCCGCAGCAGGGAGTTCCCCTCACCTGGCGCACCACCGAGTGACTTAGAATGGGGTCACTCGTCTCCAAACTCCCGGCTGTTTCGATTGATTGCTCAGCCAAAGGTGTGGTAGCACACCTTCAACGGGTTGGCTCGACCGGGTCCCCACTATCCCGTTTCATCGCCAGCTCCTTATTGCTTCTTCTCGAGTGAAATGGGAAGTGGTAGAAGAACAACATTGGCGATTTGTCAACCACTCCCATTGATCGATTTCCAGCTGTGTTCGAGGACTCCCTGGTCCCTCCATTAGTCTTTGCTCGTGAAGGATTCTTGACTCGCGTAATGCTTTCGCATTTGCAACTCTTCTCGCGGGCAGCAAAGATTTTCTCGGTTCCTCGTCACTGTGAGAAGACATCAAGGAGAGGATGTGTGTGTTCTGTGGTGCCGAGATAGGCGATGCTTACCTTCTCACGTGCTTCGGCTTTCTTCCTTGCTTTTCTCTCCCCGCCCTTGTAAATCTGCAGGATATCCGTGCAGCTTGTCTTCATCCGCAGCCGGGAGCACAAGAGTTAATCCAAGGAAATTTAGCAGCTTCTTCTTCTTCTTCTATGAACTCAGCCGTTGGAACTGTTCCTCGACTTGCTCAACTTCCATTTCCTCCACTCACGCAGACGATTTTGGATGTCCGGGTAAGATGGAGATAGGATCATCACATCACTATCCGCTCCGCAGTTCTTTTTTCAGTGGCTTCGGGGTTCTCTGGCCGTCGACGCTTTCAAGAGATTTGGCCGCTTTATCAATTCACATCTGGAGACTCTACTTTCCGGGCAGTTTCCGGTATTTGTGCTAGCCGAGTAACTCACTCACCGGGTTTCTCTTGTTCGGATCGCTTGACGAGTCTTTCGCTCTCCTGGTTTGTACTGGGAATTTCTCGGGTTCGTGAGGCGGTGTGTCCTCTCGAGCCCTGGGCGGCGGGGCCGTGGCCGGAGTTTGTTTCGAGGGCCGGCCGTCTCGCTTGTCGCTCTCCTCCTTTTGACGATCGGAGAAGGTATTTGTGAGTCCTTCTCGACCGCCGCAGGGTGTGACACGGCCACTGGGCAGTGACTCTACCGCAGGGGCAGGAGCATGTTTAGTTTTCTTTGTCATAGAGCAGCTAGCCTTTTTGGCACCGCAGGGGCAAACTTTTTCTTCTTAGCCGAGATAATTTGATCTTCGGGGTCACCGATTCCCTTCACCGTGTCGCCCTCTTGGCGTAAGCTCGCTCTCCGAGCGCCAGAGAGGTTAGCTCAACATCCTCTTGTTAACATGGAAAGCCTTCCCATGTCTAAGAGGGACTCCTTTCACCTCCAATAACCCACCAATCACAAAGCCAAACCTAGTGGGATCCTCCAAATGAACCATCTTCTTTGAAGGACTTGTTCTCACGCTCGCAAGTAGTCCGTTGTAGACAAACTCCAGCCCAGCTTGATCTTCTTTTCTTCGATGATTGCGCCCATTACACCGCCGCTTTTGATTGGTCAAAGCCGCCAAATTTGATGTCGATACATTTGGCAACTATGTCCAATAATTTGTGATAATCTTCCTTCGGCCAGTCTCTTGTTTGTGGTATATTATTTTATCAAAGAAAGTCGACTTGGCTATTTCTTTCCATGCTTCACCAAGTTTACATCGCCTTCTTTAATCTCGATGCTCCTTCCACGGGTAGTGAGCAATGTTCACCAAATCTCGCGAGATAGTCACCGCTTTCCGCGGAACAGATGACTTGATTCCTTCATCGTGAATCTCAAAGATTCACGCAGAATTGTGCGACCTCCTCCACATAGGTCATCGGATATTCTAGCGTTAGAAACGGTTTTAGTCCGACGCTTTCCAACTTCTCAGCGATTTTCTTCACCAGGGTGTCGCTTTGACCCCGCTTCACCATTCCATTAAATCCACCGTCGAACCGTGTGAATTGGCTTTCCTAACTTGGTAAAGTCATAAGTTGGTGCCATTTCTCAGATTATATCAAGGAAAACTCAGAAATTGACTTGAAAGTTGATAGGTTTCGAGAGTATTTTGCCTTTGCCTTTGAGAGAAAGAGATGAACAGCTTTTAGAAGTGAGAGAGAAACGGATTTAAAATGGTTTAAATATAGTTTATGAAAGGACGGCAGCGGGGTTTTTGAATTGTGATCGAATATCAACGGCTTGGATTTCGCGACGCCTATTGAGCATTTCATGTCTCGTATTTTAACGCGGCAAAGATTTATATCCAATCATAAGCTTGTGTGTGCTTTATGTCCAGACACATCATCATTATCTTCGACGTGTTCCTTAAAACATTCCCGCTTAAGTCAAACGATCGCATTTTTGTCACTTTGCTAATAAGTTATTCAAATTTTATCTCTTAGCCGATTTTAACTCTACTTCTCACGCTTCTCTTAGTGACTCACCTATCACCGACTCTGTAGTCAGTTTCTTCCGATATTACTGATTTCATCGAGCCGATTGCTTTTCTCTTTTTCCCTTTTTTCTGCTCCATTTTTCTTCTTTAATTTGTTCGAGTGTCACCTAGTTCACCAATGAATCCCAACTCATGCTTGAGTTCTTCAAATCTTGACTCACATAATGGTTTTGTGAAGATGTCACTAGTTGTTTATCGCTTGAGATATATTCCGTGATGATGTCCTTCTTTTCAACATGATCTCTTATGAAGTGATATCCGACATCAATATGTTTTGTTCTTGAGTGCAACACGGATTTTGAGTGATAGCTATTGCACTTGTGTTATCACACATGATTGGAATTTCTTTTTCTTCCACTTCATAGTCTCTCACTGCCTCATCCATAGGACTTGGGCACAACACGCCCGCAGCCTATGTATTACGCCTCACCAGAGGTGGCTATTGAGTTTTGCTTCTTGCTAAACCAGGAAATTAGTCCGTTTCCTAGCATTTGACATGTGCCTCAAGTGCTTTTCCTATCCACTCTGCATCCAAAGATAGTCGTAATCAATAGCCAATTAGCTTGAATCCACCTTTCCTTTTGGATACCATAGGCCTACTTCTTGGCTCCCCTTTCAAGTATCTCAATATTCTCTTAGCCGCTGTCATATGGTTTCTTTTGGAGCAGATTGAAATCTTGCACATACACCTACAAAGAAAGGTGATGTCCGGCCCGTTAGCCGTGTGAGATAGAGCAATGATCCAATAAGTGCTCAGATCTTGTTTGATCTACAGGTTTGCCATCCGCATCCATGTCCATTTTGACCGATGTGTTCATTGGTATTTTTAAGACTTCTCTTCCATACCAAACTTCTTCATTAAATCTCCGGTATATTTTGTTTGACTTATGAAGGTTCCATCTTTCACTGTTTCACTTGAAGTCCAAGGAAGAATGTCGCCTCTCCCATCATGCTCATTTCAAATTTGCTTTGTTTGCATGAGGTTTGAAAATTTTTCACAGCCTTCTTTGTTAGTGGATCCAAAAATGATGTCATCCACATATATTTGAACAAGCAAAAGATACTCTTTTCTTGTCTTGAATTTCAAAAGTGTTCTATCTACTTTTCCTTTGTGAATCCATTTTCAGCTAGGAATTGTGACAGGTGTCATACCATGCCTCGGTGCCTGCTTCAATCCATACAGGGCTTTTTGAGTTTGTATACCTTGTCTCCAAGAGTCTTCGCTCAAATCCTCGGAGGTTGTTCAACATACACTTCTTCTTCCAATAAACCATTTAGGAATGCACTTTTTACATCCATCCGATATACAATGAAATTCTTGTGAGTCGCATAGGCAAGAAACATCCTTATAGCTTCCAATCTTGCTACTGTGGGCAAATGTTTCATCAAAATCTATCCTTCTTCTTTCTTGGAAATATCCTTTGGCTACCAATCTTGCTTGTTTCTTACCACAAATCCTTCCTCGTTCATTTTGTTTGAACACCCATTTGGTTCCAATAACATTTTGATGTATGGGTCTTTGCACTAATTCCCATACTTTATTTCTCTCAAACCGATTCACTCTTCTTGCATAGCTTGAATCCAATGTGTGTCATCCAATGCTTGTGACACATCTTTTGGCTCTATTTGTGAGATGAAGCATGTGAACATAGCTTCTTGTGAGTTCGATCTTGTTTTTGACACCTTCTTATATTTCCAATGACAAGTTCGTGGATGGTCTCTCACCATCTTACATCAAAGTTGGAGTAAGTTAGCGGATTCATCGACTTGTACCGTGTTGGTGTGGTCACTTTCTCGTTATCACTTAGCCGCAAATTTTCCAAGCTGTTTTGAGATTCATTTATCTCATCTTCTTCTCAATTGATAATTCCGGCCACCACCAAAGATAGGGACTCTTCTCAGATGGTTGGATGATTCACCTTATCACCGACTCTTCAATGTCTTCTCCATTTACATTTCGCTCATCGAATACTACATGAATGGATTCTCTCGTAACCATAGTTCTTTTGTTGAGTACTCTATAGGCTTTGCTTTCACCAGTATCCTAAGAAGATACCCTCATCATCTTTAGCATCAAAAGCCTTTAGGTTGTCTTTGCCATTGTTGTGGATTTAAGCATTTACATCCAAATATCCTGAAGTATGCGACATTTGGTTTTCTTCCAGATTCGCATCTCATAGGAGTCTTTGTCACCGTCTATTTATCATACATCCTGTTTTGGGTGTAGCAAGTTGTGTTGATGCTTCACCAAAAATCTTTGTAACCTGCCTGCAGCCTAACATGGTCCCCGGCCGCTTCTTTGAGGGTTCTGCCCTTTCTTTCCGCAACTCCATTCTCACATTTGTGGAGTCCTTGCCGCCGATAGTTCATGACCAATACCATTCTCAATACAAGATCGAGTTATTATTCCATTGACAAACTCGGTTCTCTATCCGATCTTATTTTGATAATGGTTTGACTCTTCTCATTTTGAATCCTCTTCATCACTGTGGTAGTTTTTTTAGAGTTTCTTTCTTCGCACATGAATATTGTCCATGATATCTTGAGTAGTCATCTACTACCACCAAGTGTATTTCTTTTCCACTTATATCCGGCCGGTTCCATCGGGCCAAATAGATCCATATGAAGCGTATGCAATATTCTTGTTGAGGATGGGCATGTCTTTTCCTTGAATGACGACTTGATTTGTTTTCCTTCGACATGCATCACATATACTTCCTTCTTGTACATCGAGTCCGGGAAGTCCTTCTACAAGATGACTTCTGCCGCCTTTGTTAATTGTTTTGAAATTCAGGTGATCAGCTTTTGTGCCACACCAACTTGATCCAATTGCTCTTTGCTAGTAGACATGTCTTTGGTGTGCGATTGCTGACCAATCCACTACATACATATTTTTCTGTCTACATCCTTTGCAAAAAGACCACTTCATTTGATTCAATATCTTTGATTTGGCATATACCCATGTTGAATCCAACATTGTAGCCCTTGTCACAGAGCCGATCGATACTTTGAAGTTCAAGTTGAGTCCTTCAACATATGCAACATCTCGTGATTTCTAATCCATTCCTCTTGATGGATCCAATGCCTCTTATTTCACAAGGAGCTTCATTTCCTCCAAATATGACTTTTGCTCCTTTGACTTTCTTGAATTTTGACAAATTTCTCTTATTTCTTCGTCATATGTCCGGGCAGTCACTATCCATGTACCAGGTTCCTTGGCACTTTCAGTTGTTCTTGAACCCGCAATCAAGGAAATTAAGTTTTAGGTACCCATACTTGTCTCCGGGTCCCCGAGGGGTTAGAATTGTAAGATGATCCAACCAACCTATAGCCAAAATGATTTGACTCTAAGCGGGTTGCCATCTATCGGTGCCATAATCATAATCAATCCCGCAAATTGCTTGGGGATTCTAGGTTCATACAATTTTGTCTCTTTTGTGTATGCGCATATGCGTTTTAGCAATGGCCTTCCTGGGTAATTGTGGTGTTTTGAGTGTAGTGCCTAGGTGCATATGTGTGTCGATGAAAGCTCTTATGATTTTGGAATGGCCTTTTTCCAGTCTAGGCCTTTGCCATTTGGGCTTATATTCCATAAGTCTTTATCTTTGATAGTTCACATTATTCCAATCGGCCTGGCTTGATATTTTCTACCATTCCCATCATATGTATTTATTTTATGAATTTTTTCTGGGATTTCGGTGAGCTCCGCTTCCTTTTCACAGTATTTCCCGTTAGGAGTTTGCCGAGGACTCAGTGAATCTCTTCTCACTGCCCAAAGACACTCAACTTTGGTATTTCCTTTCCTTGTAACCAAGGCGTCGTTTGCTTAGTATTGTGCTTTGAGTGAATGTGTGTGCAACATTTAGAGTTTTGGATTTTTAGACTTTCATGACTTGAAGATCCTTTTTCCAAAAATTACTCTTGAGGTTTGACATGGCACAGAGGAAATAAATCCTAAGCTGCCTTTGTCTCCACATTCTCTTTGACTCATAATAAGATCATCCAATGATTTAGATGCCTTAGTGAACGAGGCAATAACATTCTCTTGAGGTCATTCTCCTCTTTTCTATAGCAGAAAGAATTTCCGCTACTAATTTAGCATTTTCACCCTTTAAACTTTCATTTTCAATAGCTATTTGACTTAGAGTTCTCCTTAGTCACTTTTGAGTTTTGACTTTTGAGTAGGCCGTTTTCCTCATTCAATAGTGTGTGTGAGGACTTGATGTGTTCAAAATCTTTCATCATTTTCTTAATGAATCATAAAGATCAAGTAGGTGATGAAGTGAGTGTGTCACGCCGATCACTATCACCTGGAGTGTCCGAGTGTGTTGAGTTAGATTGCACCTCATCTTCTTTGATCGTTGGATCTCGCTTCTTTGGCCATTGCTGCATCGGGGCTTCTTCTTCGTAGTCACTTGAATAGTCGACTTCTTCACCGCTCTCGAATCGTTGTCTCCCTTGACTGGGTCAAGCTTTGAGTCTCCGGCAGCCATCATTGCCTTTTTCCTTTCTTGTTTCTTTCTCTCAAGATCTTTCTTTCTTCTTCATCTCCGTACTTGTTGATCACGGTGATATATTACCACCATAGTGACCACATTCATGCTCCAAATACAGATATTCAACCTTTTGATCACCTCTTTCTATTCTCGAAGGTCGTACCGATACTCAACTTTTTGATGATCTCGCTCTTCGTCAGTCTGCCAGCAATACGTA